>CM029559.1:4639858-4682971 GCA_017141385.1 Sogatella furcifera | reverse complement strand
ACAGTCGTGGGTGGTTGAATATATTCTTCTTTGCTAAAGAATCAGTTGAAATGCTGACTTTAGTTCATAAATTCATGATTATCGTTTTCTGCAACATAACTTTCGATTATCGATTATCGATTGCAACAATAACTTTCACTTTGAGAATTCGTGAAAATATGTCAACCCAGCTATTCTGAGAGCAAAATCCAATTCTTATCGAAATCCTCCTGAAACCGAGATTATTATTTTTATAGTCTTATTTTTTCCGTCTGACTTCCATTGAACTTAAATGTTATGTAGGTTACCAAATAATTCTTAGCTTGAAAAGCAGGGGTTGAGCAGGCGCCAAAAAACAATTTGGTTACCTACAGTCTGTCCAAGCAGAGAAGACCCTCTGGCCAGATGAGAAAATGACTCCAGCTCGGTCAATATTAGTTTAAAAACTATTCATTTTGTCTCAATCGTAGGAAACATTCTCATCTACAATTTGAGACCAAATCAATATTTTTTGAACCGATATTAACCGAGCTGGAGTCATTTTCTCATCTTGCCAGAGGCTCTTCTTTGCTTGGCCAGACTATACCTATAGAACAGTAGTTTTTACAGTACTATGAACTTGTCAACTTTCATTGGAAAAAAATTCAATTTTAGACGGAAATCTAGGGGTCTCCTCCATTCTTCCATGTGAGAGTAGAGCAAGCTTCATCATGAAACTTAGAAAATATCTTGTTGAGAAAATGACCGAAAACGTTCAACCCTAGAGCAATAGCATGACAACCCTTCATCCTCCATCCATCACCTATTCAATTTACTTGTAAATATACTTGCAATTTTTGTAGAAATAAGTTCAACCTTCGTTATGGACCCCATGTCCATACATCCATCATTTGCAGTAGTAATTTCAACTTACATAATTCACCCCATCATCAACCATTATTCATTATTTCTAGTAGTTATTAATTTTAAGTTAAATTTAGATGATTATTTTAATCTTCTTTTTTTCCTGAATCTTTATAGAAAAGTTCCATTAATCTTAATCTGCTTTTAAAATTCCAATTGAAATTACCAACATTTTTTACATCATTTATAAGCAGTGTAAACATTATGTTTTTAACGTTTAAGGCCAAGTGTTAATGGAAAGGACATCTTTGTTGTCCTTTCCCAAGAATGGACATCTTTATGTCCAAACTTCGCCTTTTCATCCAGACAATTATTCAGTCGTAATTTAAAAGATTGCCAATAAAATATATTTTAATAAAATTTCTATAATTTCGCGTTCATGTGTATCCGTGTTTGTTGAATAATGTTACTATGTTTTCAGCTCGTGACGTTTATATAGAAGTAATAGCTACTGTATATTAATTTCTGTATAATAGAAATACACTTACTCCTTTATACTATTACGTACTTTATTTAAGCAATCTAGAATTGAAGCGTGACTGTATTGTTATTGTCTATATGAATAAAGAAATCTAATCTAATCTAATCTAATGTGGACCTATAAAAATTCTTGAACCACAGGAGCTAGAGTAAATTGGTAACTAAATGGAGAAACTTTAATGTTCTATAAATTTTTTATTCATTTATTAGATTACAAATATACAAGACAAGGGCTAGAAAACAAGCAAACGCCTAAAACTTCTATTCTCAATTTATTTTAAAAAATTTACAATTCAAATTTTCAGGTTATTTTTAAATTTTTGTTCTACCAAGAGGTTTCCACTCTAGAAGATAATCCGAAGTAACTAATAATTTTCGAATTTGAAAAGGTTGATTTTCAGCCAAAATAATACAAAACAATTATAAATTTTAATGAGAGAAAATTTGAACTCTTGCTAATGAAAACTTTGAGGAGTTGGGGGGGGGGGGGTTTAGCAAGATAGGTAGAGGTCATGACTTTTGGCTTAAGGAAAAAATTAGCCTCATTTATGTTTTTCGCCAAACGGTGTATTATTGCCATCACTGGCGGCTCGTGCCCACGAAACAAGTGAAGTGCCGTATCTTCTACAGTACAGCACTTCACCTGTTTCATGGGCAGTACAACACCTGTTAATTGCTGTACAGTAAAAAATACGGGCACTTCACCTGTTTCGTGGGCACGAGCCGCCAGTGGTTTTTGCATTCATTGACTGGACTTAATCATTGAGAAATATTTTTTAACCACTTTAAAATATTTTTTAATTCGTTTCTTCCTATTTCAGCAGTGATTGATGAGCAGTGCGAATGTTTTGTATCGAAACGAGCTTCCTTCCTGTATCAATTTTGGACTCTGTATCACTACTGCGTATCACAAATCTGAAATGTAAAGAGTACTTTAGGCTAAGAACCCGTATGGCCTCACAAAATACAGACGATAAGTTCTAACTCCAGTTTTCCAAAGTTAGAGAAAGCTCCTAAACTCTGGTTTATGTCCACTCCATTCCGTTTGACCAGGGTTTTACGGAGAGAAACGTTACTAAGAATAATCTTCAAGTTTGAAAGCTTTTTTTCCGAATGGTATCCTTATTCGATAGTTACAAATTCTACCGTACTAGCTGAATAGTTCGGAACAATACCGATTACAATTATATTTTCTTAGAAAAAAGATTGTAATTATTCAGATAGATAATTCAGTGAATCGATTACAACATTATCCATATTCATGGACAATAAAGTAGATGAACCGATTAAATCTGACGTTGATGACACAAATTAAATCCTAATTTGAAGACACATATAAAAATATCTCATTTATACTTATATCTTATATAAATTCTTATAAAATTATCATTTTATAATCTATATCTATAAGGCTAAGGCCGCATTGCCAGTGGGTAGAGCCTGGAGGGTGGAGGGTAGTTTGTAAATCTATAGAACATACACACCATCCACAGTAATACCTCGTATGAATGGTATGTGTTCAGCCGCCATCTTGAAATTCTTAAATATGGACAACATAACCTCAAAAAACAGTATGACGTCATACCATTCATACGATGTATTACTGTGGATTGTGTGTATGTTCTATAGATTTACCAACTACCCTCCACCCACCAGGCTCTACCCACCGGCAGTGTGGCCTCAGCCTAAAAGCAAAATGGCACTGACTGACTGACTGATTCATTCATTCAGAACTAAAAATCCAATTAACCGAATGCGTTCAAATTTGGCAGGCATGTTCAGTTGGACGTTTAGACGCGCGCTAAGAACGGATTTTAAAAATTTTTCAAGGATACGCCAAATATTTGAGTTTTTCTATAGTTTTTCAATGTTTTCTCCATTTTTTCAAGAAGTACAAAATGTTGATATTTGGTGGGCAGGTTCAGATAAGGTCTAGAAATGTTACGTTAAAATATTTTTGAAATCCGTTCAAGATTACGCCAGTAATCAGGTTTTCAAAATTGTAGATGTATTGCGGGTTGCATATGTTCCGCCTTGATACGACCAATCCTAACTGTAAATTCAATGGTTTAGCGAGATTATAGATGGAGCAATTTAGAAGATATTGAATCAAATTTCAAACTATGTCCGATATACTTCCCAAGGTTACGCTCGATATTAGCGTTTTACTATTTTTTGGAATTTTCGGAATTTTTCTAGAACAAATTGGCATAAAATGTTGAAATTTGGTAAACAGGTCCAGATTATGTCAAGAAATGCTGTGTTCAATGAATTTCGAGTCCCTTCTGAACGGAATTTGCAGGCGAGCATAGCGGGCCTGTTTGTCTCAGCTGAAACTGGCAGAGGTTTTGCAGGCAAGCGAAGCGAGCCTGTTTGACTCACTCACACTGTCGATAATGGCGGGGGTCCAGGGGAGCCCCCTGGCTAGGCGGAGAAGGCGAGCGAAGCGAGCCTGCAGGCTAGTAATAATATATTGCTCATGCATAATGAATACAGTACCTCGGAATCTACTGAAAAACTCATCTTCTGAATACATCACTGAAGTATTCAATTTCAGATGACTCCTTCAATATTATAACCGTCAACCGTTCGGCAATTCACATCATAATTAATCAATTCTTGTATATTGAATCAATTTATTTATTAAACAATATTTGACAAGAATAGATACTTATCTGCTGAAAACGCAGAAAATGTCCAAAATGTCCAAATGTTCCTTCTTTAACCAAATTTCGTTCATCCATTTATAATCATTCATCTCACCTCATCAATCACCTTAGCACTCAAGATTCATTACCCACGCACAAGCTAAAATGATTATGTGGGCATCATCCGCAATAAAAAAATATAAAAAATCGTGAAATACTTTAGATAAACTTCTATAACCATGAAAGCTTTTTATATGTGTAGCATGATAAAGAAGTCAGATGATAAGAATGCTTCTGTATAATGTAATTGAATGGATATGAGTTTTGAATTATTTTTATTAATGTTTATGGAATATATTCATATCAGTATGATTATTCATTCTTAATTATGATAAACTCAAAAATTAAATCGAAACACATAATATATATTTTTGAATTCAACGTGAATAAATTGCGTAATCTAATCTCATTAACACTGAATGAATTTTCCTATCTCAATCCCTTTTTCTTCTTCTTCTTCTTCTTCTTCTTCTTCTTCTTCTTCTTCTTCTTCTCCTTCTTCTTTCTCTTCAAGTTTTTCCTTTTCTCTCTTCTATTCTCTTCCTCTTTTTATTTCCGAGACTCTACTTCTCATCTCTCTTTCACTCTTCTTCTTTCTCCTCCTCTTCGTGAATCTCTCTCTCTCTTTTTTCTCCTTCTGCCCATTTCTCTCTCCCACTACTTTATAGCTAATATTTTTTCCTGAATATTTATCCCATAACGTAATTCCTGAATGTTTATTGGTTCATTCCAAGTATGGTCTGTCCAAGAAAATTAGACCCCCTGGCAAGATAGGAAAATTACTCGAGCTCGGTCAATTTCGAATTGAGAACTTTGGATTTGTTCTCAAATTGTAGGAAACATTCTGATCTACAATTTGAGATCAAATTGATAATTGAAAACCCAAAATTGACCGAGCCAGAGTCATTTTCTCATCTTGCCAGGGGATCTTCTTCGCTTGGACAGACTACATAATTCTTTATACGTTTTGGAATTTTCCCCCAACAAAATTATCAGAAATATTTAATCTCATTAGAAGCTTACGGTACTCTTGATTACAGCACCTCAAAGGAATTGCAAATTTTTTTTTAACTCTCATAAAATATCGAGTTATATAGTGTGTCCAAGCAAAGAAGACATTCTGGCAAGATGGGGAAATGACTCCAGCTCGGACAATATTGGTTCAACAATTACAAATTTGGTCTCAAATTGTAGATCAGAATGTTTCCCACAGTTTGAAAAAAAAATTTATGATTTTTGAAACAATATTGACCAAGCTGGAGTAATTTCCCCATCTTGCCAGAATGTCTTCTTTGCGTGTAGAGACTATACTACGTCATAGGAGCGGTATTTCGAGAGGTAAATACTTTTAAAAATTATCAAAGCTTTCCAAGTGAAGTGCTAGCATCTGGCTTCAATATGTTTGATTTTTCACCGACATTTGAAAAACTTGGGAAACTGCTCAATGATTTTTCACGCTGTGTAAAGGTATATTCTGTCCAAGCAAAGAAGACATTTTGGTAAGTCCGACCATTTTAATAATCTAACAATTTAACAATCTGTTCAAGCGAAGAAGACATTCTGGCAAGATGGGAAAATTACTCCAGCCAGGTCAGTAATGGTTCAAGAATTATAAATTGGATCTTAAATATTTGATAACATTGTGATTTACAATTTGATATCAAATTTATAATTTTCGACTCAATATTGAACGAGCTCTTCTTCTCATCTTGCCAGAATGTCTTCTTTGCTTGTACCGACAATACCTTTGATTTTTTCACGTTGATTCATGTGAAAAGGTTGATCCTTGCCTTTAAAAGTCGTTATTGACATTAACAATATTATTCTCAGTTTTGATTCACTCTGGAGTCTTATTAAGTTTGAAAAATCAGGTTGAAATTATTGTCTTGGATATCGATTGAATTACAGTAGAACCTCGAAGATTCGTATAGTCTGTCCAAGCAAAGAAGACCCTCTGGCAAGATGGGAGAATGACTCATGCTTGGTCAATATTGGTTCAAACATTATCAATTTGATCTTAAATTTTAGAAAACAACTTGATCTTTGTTTCTCGAATCTTACGATTTTTGATCGCTATTTCTGAGATTGGGGTAAGATTTACACAATCGCTGCCATTCAACTTTTCCTTTAGAATCCGACTCTCTCCAACTCCCATTTGAAAAAAAATATAAATTCATGATTCCTTATCCAGTTATAACCCTTATTGTTGAAAAGTAACGTTTTTTAAGCATAGTTTTTCAATTATCTCAATGACCGTTGAAGTTACAAACTTGGAACTGGTTTCATTGAATTCCTCAGCTAATTTTACATTGGAATTAATTATTTTAGAACCTCAGTAAAGCCTCTAAAAAATTAGAAAAATAAATCTTATTTGAAAAATCTCAATTTTCCGCCATTGTTATCTCGGTAACAAAGCGTTTTTGGGGGTTGGTCCCATGGAACTTTTTTCTCTACTTCGTGTAAGGAATCAGCCTGAGAAGTATTGCACGACATGCACGTTCCTCCTAAAACACTCTGTATAAGAAATGCTACGCTGAAGCAAGAAAATTGAAAACGTTCACAAATTATTGAAACAAGTTTTAAAAGATTCCTCCATCCAAGCGACCAAACATAATGTTCCAGAAGTTTTCCTTTGTGAGTTTGTTCTCTAAGTTCGAGGCAACTCGAAAGTTTTTTGTACTTCTCAATAAATGAGCCCATTTATCTGTATATTTTTCTCAATTATCTCAATGACCGAAGTTACAGACTTCAGATGTCTCTGAAGACATCTTTGAATATGTCTTTGAAGACTCTATTTGTAAACTTTTCTAATGCCTTATGAAGCTTGACCAACAAAACAAGGTAATAAAAAGAAATCTCATGTCTCCTTAATAGGTTTCAGTAGGCCTTGATAGTTTTAATGTGGTGTTGTATCACACTATTCTATACTTTGTAAATCGTTTCTTGTACCAAATAAATACCAAATAATAATGATATTCGTGTGACTTGGCTGGCTCAGGTCTGGTGTCAGAGTTTTCAGGTCGCTCCTGATCAATTTCAGGGCCTCTGACATTACTTAACGACTATTTTTAGGCAGCCGGGACCGACGGCTTAACGTGTCCATCCGAAACACGGGAAAGTGGCCTGAGAAAAATTCCTGGTCTGACCTGGGTTTGAACCCGGGACCTTTGGGTTGCAACGCCAGCGCATTACAAATACCAAATGAGGATTCTGTAGAGTTTGGTCAAGAACAGAAGAGCTTCCTGCAAGATGGCGGAGGGAAGTGAGAGTGTAACTACGCATGCGCAGAACTTGGATTTCCGGGGTGAAATCACTTTAGCCAACCTACCGCTTCTACACCAATCGTAATCATATTGATTTCACGAATGAAAATATTTTTCATTCATGTATTTGTTCAACTGTTGACATATGATGGGACAAATCATAACATAATTATGAACTGAGACAGAAAAAAATCTAATGCCCGGTTTTTCCAAGCACACTCAAATTTGAGGGACTCTCAAGTTTACTACATTTCCTATACTTATCATAGGAAATGTCAGCTGTTCATCAAAATTTGAGGGTACCTCAACTTTGAGTGTGCTTGGAAAAACCCGGCATGAGCCTGTACCATTTCTTCCTTAATTTGGTTATGTTGAAACAATTTCCATTTCAACTACTGGCAGCAGTGAATGGCAGCCATGTTGCCAAAGGCTCTTCTGTTCTTGACCGAACTATACCAATGATGTCGGAACTGTTTGAAGTTGTTCGGTAGTCAATAGCAAGTTTTTTGTTTGTATTGATTTTTAATAACAGGTTGACTTATACCTTGATAATGACATTCATTTAAATATCACATTATTAGCATAACACATGTTCCCGCACCTGTTTACATGTGTAACTTGCGCAAGCTGAGAAGACACACCCTTATAATGTAAAGTATATATTAAACGCGGGTCTTCAGAGGTTGCACGTGAAATACATGTACCAGCAACTTCTGATATCTTTTTGATGGACTTGACAGCAGGGGTCCTATAGTCTGTCCAAGCAAAGAAGACCCTCTGGCAAGATGATAAAATGACTACAGCTAGGTCAATATTGGTTGAAAAAATATTGATTTGATCTCAAATTGTAGATCAAATTGTTTTCTACAATTGGAGACCAGATTGATATTTTTTGAACCAATATTGATCGGGCTGGAAGCATTTTCTCTCTTGCCAGAGGGTCTTCTTTGCTTGGATAGACTTTAACTATGATTTCTCATGCATCATGTTCTATCAAATGAAATTCATGTTGTAAGATATAAAATTCTTAGTCAATTTTGTGGAGTAAAATAACGACTTCGTTATGAGTAACCTCATATTTTCCGTTCGAGTTGACTCTGAAAAAAATCATGAATATATGTCTGAACAAAACAGAGAAGTTAAGAGTCGAACACCGTGGACTGCTCTTGGATGGGTGACCAGTATTTGGCCAAGTATAAATTGGCGAAGTGGAACCTACCATTGATTTCTCAATTTTATAAAAAAATCTAATTGCGATTGAATACAATAGAAATTGGGCAGGAACTAAGTACATGTTCTTGGATTCTGTACAGAAACAGGAACTTTGTACAGAAACGTTTTTTGGATATTAAACTTAGAGCTATTAAAAATATTTTATTTATTTATTTATTTTTTCGAGGATGATACCCACATGAGCTCTTGGGCCTGGCCGTGGGTAATGGGAAGGATGATGATGAGAGATGAATGGACCTACTGCTTTAGGTGGGTTCCGAACCACCGGGAAGCGATTTTTGAGGCTCATGAATTGAATTCAGAGGAACCGGTCACCGTTACAACAGTGGTGGTAGAGGCACGTCGCTTATCTAATCTCACCGATTAGACGCTCTCTACCACTGGGACAAACCGCTTCCCTAGATAGAATTGATAAATAAAAAGAAATAAATCAAATACCCTTTTTCAAAACTTTAAAAGTATCATTTTTACACAGACACGATTCAAGCTTAAGCCCATTTTCTAATAGCTACTTTTGAAGAATTATCATTTTCTACTTAATACAATACGTAAGTAGTGATGTAGGCGGAGTTGAGCCACAGTAGCCTAGTAGCCAGTACGAGGATAAGGAGCAGGAGAGGGAGAAGGAGTAGTTAAAGGGGGAGGAGGAGAAGCAGAAGGAGAAAGAGAAGCAGTGAGAGAAGGAGAAGGAGAAAAAGAAGAAGGAGGAGGAGGATGAGGAGAAGAAGGAGGAGGAGGAGGAGGAGGAGAAGAAGAAGGAGAAGGAAGAGGAGAAGAAGAAGGAGAAGAAGAAGAAGAAGAAGGAGGAGGAGTAGGAGGAGGAGGAGGATGAGGGGAGGAGGGTGAGGAGGAGAGGAGGAGGAGGAGAAGGAGGAGGGGATGAAGAATGGAAGTAGAAAGAAAGAAGATACAAAAATATAATCTTGAAGTGAGAGAAACGTGGCAAAGGGTAGAGGAGAACCACCCTATGAACTTTCCTCCTCCTTCTCCTCCTCCTCCTCCTGCTCCTCCTCCTCCTCCTCCTCCTCCTCCTACGCCTCCTTCTGCTTCTCATCCTCCTCCTCCTCCTCCTCCTCATCCTCCTCCTCCTCCTCTTCCACCTCCTCCCACAAAACCTGCGCACTAACTCCCCTACCTCTATATAAAGCGCGCTCAAAGCGAGTCCGCTCTCATACGGCATTCAGCGCTTCTACAGAGAACCAACTAACCGCAGCTTAATTAAACCATCGTTAAACTCGCGTTAACTCCCCAACTCACCTCCAAAAACCCAGCCGAAGCTAGCTCAAACCTAGCTCAAGCTAACCCATAGCTGAACGCTTGTTTTTTGGGGAAACTCAAAAAATACAAGGTTCGTCCCAAAAGTAGGGGGCACTTTTTTGCTGAGATGTGCAGTTCCGCTAGAATGATGAGCCTGGCTGCGCTGGTAGTCTGTTTGGGTGTGATGTCATCAGTTATGGTAAGTTTTTTTGAAAAATATTTGAAATTATTATCTTTGGGGTTGGAAATATTGTGTTTTCAGGTTTATGGAGGAGGGTTTCAACAAGTTATTCTATCTTCGAATTTCTTTTATAAAAGGGATTTTTTGAGGGTAACGCCCACATGAGATCTTAGGCTTGTGCGTGGGTAATGAACGGGATGATGATAGATGACGACTACTTTTTAGGTAGTTTTGGGACCGACGTTTTTTACTTTACAGATCCTATGAACTTAATATTCATTATCATGAATTTAATGAACTTCACCTCAGGAGAGTAAATTATTTTCACTTTTATCAGAGATTTTGTGAAACTTATCCATAATTAAGGATCTGACAACCTTTGTTTTCAATTACCTAGAAGAATAAATTATTTATTAAATAAGAAGTTGATCCTGTTATTTACTTCAGAATTTAGAATTTTACTTGAATAATATTTTGAAAAAAATCGTGAATATATCATGGAAAAAATCCATTAAGAGTGGGGAAAAGTGGACGGCAAACTGCCGAACGGAAAAATGAAGCCCCATAAGAACAATGTAATTTTTATCAATCTCTTGGGACAGATAGGCCAGAGCCTCTATTTATGGACAGAATTTCACTTTCTTTATGTCATTGAAAAGAGAATTCAATTCTCTAGGGGCGTGACTTTTCACTTTTTTGATTTTCAGTTTATTTCCATAATTATATTGTATAATTAATTATCTAAAAAAGTATTGAATTCTAATTATTAAAATAAACTTAAAATCAAAAAAGTAAAAAGTTACGCCCCTGGAGAATTGAATTCTCTTTCCAATGACATAAAGAACGTGAAATTTTGTCCATAAATAGAGGGTCTAACTGCTCCAAGAGATTGTTAAATATTGCATTGTTCTTGTGGGGCTACATTTTGCCGTTCGGCAGTTTGCCATCCACTACCACCCACCCTTAAAGAGTTCGCACGCGAGCTCTTCAGCTCATGGGGCTTACTAGTTATTATACAATTGATTAACTAAAACAGTATTGAACTCTCATTAATGAACTTTTGAAAACCTCATGTCTCTTTAAAAATTCACACTGAGTTGTGGTCGATATTGTAGTAACGTTCCATGATTGAATAAAAACACATAGATTTTGTCAATTCTGTACACTTTTGACTAATAAAAGTGTAGTGAATTGACAACATCTAAATGTGTTTTTATTCCTTATACCTCTTATTTTAATGAATAATGGAATATAATTATGATAAGATCGACAGAATAAGTTGAAATTGATTATCAGGCAACTAGATTCATAATTCATCTTTTATTCTAGTCTCATATATTATTCATTCACTAGCCGGCAGGCTCGCTTCGCTCGCCTCCTCCGCATAGCCAGGGGGCTCCGCTCCCTGTACCCCCGACAGTATCAGCAGTGTCAGTGAGTCAAACAGGCTCGCTTCGCTCGCCTGCATAGGCCCAACCTCTGTCAGTGTAAGCTGAGACAAACAGGCTCGCTTCGTTCGCCTGCAAATTCTGTTCAAAAGGGATTCAAAACTTATCGAAATCAGCATTTCTAGACCTAATCTGAACTTGTTCACCAAATTTTGACATTTTCTACCAATTTATTCTCGAAAAATCCAAAAAACTCTGAAAATTCCGAAAAATAGTAAAACGCTAATATTGAGCGTAACCTTGGGAACTATATTGGACATAGTTTGTAACTTGATTCAATATCTTCCAAATTAGTTTATCTATAATCTCACTGAACCATTGAATTTACAGTAAGGATTGGTCGTATCAAGGCGGAAGATATGCAACCCGCAATACATCTACAATTTTGATTACTGGCGTAATCTTGAACGGAATTCAAAAATATTTCAACACAACATTTCTGGACTTTATCTGAACCTGCCTACCAAATATCAACATTTTCTACCGATTGGTTCTCGAAAAAACTGAGAAAACGCCGAAAAACTATAGAAAAACTTTAATATTTGGCGTATCCTTGAAAAATTCCTGAAATCCGTTCTTAGCGCGCGTCTAAACATCCAACTGAACATGCCTGCCAAATTTGAACGCATTCGGTTCAGTGGATCTTTAGTTCTGGTGATGAATGAATGAATGAATCAGTCAGTCAGTCAGTGCCATTTCGCTCTCATAGATATAGATTCATTTCATTTATTCGAAAATATAACTGAAAAAAGGTCCCGCTGAATCTGAAGGTTTGATCAGTATGTATAATATTATACTTACTAAAAATGTCTCATGTTAACAACTATGAATCTTATTTTATAACAATTAATTTATCGATAACATGTCAGAGCTCCTATTCAACTTGAGGTGATTCATAATGATTACTGAGAGTTTCTTTTCAGAATAGAAAGCATAGATTTCCTATCTTGGAATCAATGGGTAGATTTTTTAATAACTTGAAAAATTTACATTGGAAACATACTAATTTTCTTCAGCTTAATCTTTATTAAGTCATTTTATATCAAAGAATAACTTTGTAAGTCTGGTCCAGCGGAGAGGTCATTCTGGCAAGATGGAAAATGACTTCAACTCGGTCAATATTGGTTCAAAAATTATTTATTCGGTCTCAAATTATAGAGATCGATTTGATCTCTATTTGTAGAGCAGAATATTTTCTACAATGTGAGAAGAAACTTATAATTTTTGAACCAATATTGAGCGAGCTGGAGTCAATTTCACATCTTCCCAGAATGTCTTCTCTGCTGGACCAGACTAATATAGTTAGGCCTAGTCTTGTAATTATATATAAATCTATTTTTTATGATTAGCTCATCAGACCACGCATTAAGTCTTATTGGACTACAGTATTTTCATGCGTCTATCTAAAGTAGGTTACGTCACGTAAAAGAGACAGACGAAACCGCCTAAGGTTTGGGCGTCAGTTATGGCGAAGTTTAGTCCTAAGACAAATGAGAGAATAAACAGTATACCGATCAATAATAGTAGGATTAGACAGAGACAATTAATAATGAATCGAGAGAAATGGCGAATTATTCCAGACTCACGGGAATTAAGCGATTTAGTGAAAATCAGATTGTAATTTAGGGATATTTCACTCCTGGGGGCCCAGTGGTTTGCCTCCAATAGAATTTCGAATATATTATTGTCAAAAAAAGTGTTGAATAGTTTCTTGAAGCGAACAATAAAAAAATCTTTTAGTTCCATATTTTTAAAAAATTTTAATCATTTCCGACTATAGTCTGTCCAAGCAAAGAAGCCCCTCTGGTAAGATGGGAAAATTACTCCAGCTCGGTCAATATTCGTTAAAAAATTATCAAATTTTAGACCAGAATGTCTTCTACAATTTGAAACCAAATTATCAATTTTTGAACAAATATTGACCGAGCTTGTGTAATTTTCCTATCTTGACAGAATAACTCCTTTGCTTGGACAGACTTTAATTATTTTTGATACGATATCTTACTGAACATTTTATTATAATGTTCTTTATACTTATTCAATGAATATTAGTCCAAATATAAAATTTACACTTTTATCAGAGATTTTGTGGAACTTATCTATAAGTTTTCCACTGATGATGATGCCCTGAGCATTGTAACTTGAGTATGGTATTCTAAATAAACTTTGTGGATCTGTCAACCTTTGTTTCACTTACCTAGATACGAATATAGTTTTTTTGATTCACTGAAAGGTTTAGAGATTTCCCTCCTAACATTTTAATGATCATCCAGGACAGAATTTTAAAATAGTTCAACACTTTTCGGTGATCAATTTGGTGAACAGACTATTTTTTGCAGAAAATTGTTTTCTGCTTACGTATAATTGAAACATCTAATAATAAATAATTAGAAATGAATTATAATTTTCGAGTTTAACTGGATGGATTCATTTTATTATTAGTTTACAATAATAATCAAACAATTTTGTTTTCAATTGACTATTTTAAATGAACTATAACCCACATGGTTTTCCATGTTTTCATTCGTGAAAAATGAGGTTATAGTATTGCGACGTGGAACAACCCTTTGGGTCTCCCCACTAATGAAAGCATACGCTAAATAAATGAATAATAATCAGAGAAATTCAATAATAGTTTACAGTAGGCTATTTGACACATGAAATTAGTTCAACAGGTTATTTTAATGTGCAGTTGTAGGAAAAATTTTGTGTGTGAATTTTTGGAAATTATCGCGTGTAAAGCTTCTTCATCGCTCTTGAAAAATTATCACGTTTCCCTATCGCGTCGCGCGATATCTGTTTTGCGCGAGCGATAAAGTCGCGCTTTACGCTCTCAATACATAAATAGCTATTAATATGTTGGAGAGGGCTATTCTAGAACATAATGACACTTGTTCATGTCAAAAAACTGTGAGAGTTGATCAATTTTGAAATTATTTTTTACAATAACATATTTTATGTAATTCAACAGTTCGGCCGCAGCTTCAAAGCAAAGCTCGGTACCAGATATTGTTAAATAAATCGATAAACAATCAAAGTACTATTGAAATAAGTTTATTCCACCTTACATCTAGTTTTGAACTTCTAAGTCAAGTTGAATTTCACCTGAAAATGACTTGAAAGTTCAAATCTAGTCGTGAGGAAAAATAAACTTATTACCGAAGTCGGCGCAATCTAAGTTGACGAAAACCCCCTCCACCTGAGAAATAGCTACGTTGTCATTTTGCGTGAAATTGAAACTTCTTCTAACGCAAACACATTCAACTGAATGTTAAAAGTGACAGCGTAGCTTCGGAAAACTCACGCAGTGTTGTAAAACTCTCTATTTTTATGATAAACCAGCTGTTTGCAGCTCAAATATCCAAGTCGATTACCTTCAATAACTCTAATCTTTAACATACAATGATTCATGCATATACCGCTCTCCTTACTTTGAAACTGTTGAGAGGCCAAATTACGATCTTCCGACTATTTTCGAATTTTGGAAAAATAATTTCAATTGTTTTTGAACAACTTTCTCGCTTTCACCACCCATTTATCTTCTCAAACAAAAAGGTTTCTAGATCATCGAAAATTTCATGTTTTCTGTTCGAGTAGATTCGACATTGGCAAACATATTCATTAATTAAAACATTATTATTGGTCGGATATAGAAAATTCAGAAACCATTAGAATGCTCGAATTCTCTTTGTCATTTTGATATAAAAAACTTTATTTTTACTACAACCCATGATTGTGAGAGAAGTGATATACGAAAGAAAGTAATATTTCCGCGATTTTTCAATTAAAAAAAAAAAAATCAAATTTCCTTTGAATCCTTCTACCCAGGAACTTTTTTAATACTACAGGCATATCAAGAATAAAATTCTACGTCTAGATATGGGGTTCAATCGCGAATTTGAAGATGTTCCAATTTTACACAATCTGGCAACGTAGCTATTTCTCGGGTGGAGGGGGTTTTCGTCAACTTAGATTGCGCCGACTATAGATTGTATAATGATTTATCGAACTAATTACTTTATTCTTATAGCTCTGCCTTCTTAGAATATTCTACATTCTCTCTGAGTTCCTCTCTTAAGATTATCTTTCTGGAATCGAGAATATCTTATCAAAGATTTTGTCTCATCAAGCTAATAATTTAGCTTTAGAAATCTCAAAATTTCCTTTTGATCTGTCTTCCTCTTCCTCAAAACAAACAAGAAACTTCTTTAAAACTGAAGAGAACAGAGTTCTCCCAAGTAATTTCTTGAACCTTGGCAAAGCTGCTTGAACTTGAACCATTTAGATATAATTAGTCGTAATTGGGTTAATCATAAAGTTCCTGTCAATTCATCAAATTAGTACGCTTGCATTATTGCTTTAGTCTGTCCAAGCAAAGAAGACATTCTGGCAAGATGGGGAAATGACTCCAGCTCGCTCAATATTGGTTCAAAAATTATAAACTTGGTCTCAAATTGTGGATCAGAATGTTTTCTACAATTTGAAACCATACTTATGATTTTTGAACTATTATTGACCGAGCTGGAGTATTTCCCCACTTTGCCAGAATGTTTTCTTTGCTTGTACAGACCAAAAATCGATATTTAATTGATCGATTTATTGTCGACTGTCAAACTTTGAACAACTTCGAGACTGTATAAATTATTCAGATGATTTAATCGATAAAAGATTGAAGACTTGATTTATCCAACAAGAAGACAGTTTTGAAGTTTAATTTCTTGATAAATATACTCTTGTTCAGCAGAGAAAACATTACGACATGATGGGAAAATGACTCCAGATTGGTCAATATTGAGTCGAAAATGATTAATTTTGTCTCAAATTGTAGTTCAGGATGTTTTCTTCAATTTAGGACCAAATTATTCATTTTTCAACCAATATTGACAGAGTTGGAGTATTTTTTCCAACTTTCCAGGATTGGTGCCTTGCTTGGACAGACTATATAGCCAAAGTACCTTCTGAGTAAATACATTTGACACTGGCGGCTCGTGCCCACGAAATAGGTGAAGTCTTGTACAGTAGAAGATACGGGCACTTCACCTGTTTCGTGGGTACGAGCCGCCAGTGACATTTGAGTGAATAAGGAGGTTCTTTCAAGAAGTTTTATTACAGGAAAGTAGAAAAAATACAGAAACTATTGATAACATGAAGTTTAATAGTTTCAGGAGCCTTGTAAAACAGAAGAAAAAACTTAAATCTAGATTTAGAAGTCTTTATTCATCATTAAAGTTTTATTTCTTTTTCAATTGTCTTGGATACTCCATAATTTTATAGATTATATAATGTACTAGCCGGCAGGCTCGCTTCGCTCGCCTTATCCGCCTCTCCTGGACCCCCGACAGTATAGGCAGTGTAAGTGGGTCGAACAGGCTCGCTTCGCTCGCCTGCAAAACCTCTGTCAGTGACAGCTGAGATAAACAGGCTCACTTTGCTCGCCTGCAAATTCCGTTCAGAAGGGATTCGAAATTTATTTCAGCATTTGTACACCTGATCTGGATCTGTTCACCCAATTTCAACATTTTCTGCCAATTTGTTCTAGAAAAATCCAAGAAAAACTCCGAAAATTCCAAAAAATAGTAAAACGCTAATATTAAGCGTAACCTTGGGAAGTATATAGGAAGTATATATAGTTTGAAACTTGATTCACTGATTCAAACTTGATCTTCCAAATTAGTTCATCTAAAATCTCGCTGAACCATTGAATTTACAGTTAGGATTGGTCGTATCAAGGCCGAAGATATGCAACCCGCAACACATCTACAATTTTGAAAACCTGATTACTGGTGTAATCTTGAACAGATTGCAAAAATATTTCAACACAACATTTCTAGACCTTATCTGAACCTGCCCATCAAATATCAACATTTTCTTCCAAATGGTTCTCGAAAAAATGAAGAAAACGTTGAAAAACTATAGAAAAACTAAAATATTTGGCGTATCCTTGAAAAGTTCCTAGAATCCATTCTTAGCGCGCGTCCAAACGTCCAACTGAACATGCCTGCCAAATTTGAACGCATTCGGTTCGGTGGATTTTTAGTTCTGGTGATGAATGAATGAATGAATGAATGAATCAGTCAGTCAGTCAGTGCCATTTCGCTTTTATAGATATAGATTTATCATTACATTTTTTGGTCCTGCTAGACCCGTGGGTTTTTCAGCAGGTGCCAATTCAATACAACAAATATCATTCACAACGTTCAACTAAAAAATAAAGTATGAATAGATCAAAATTAGTTAATTTGTTGAATTCTATGGAGTTTTATCATAGTTTCATTAATTTCATATAAATGAAGCTGTAGGAATCTTATGAAACAAGAGAGGAGTCTTAAATCAAGATTTTGAAGATTTGACTTGTCTGGGGGGGGGGGAGGGGACTTTGATGTTTCATTATTCTTGAATGATTCTTTTGAATACTACTTAGTTAGATAAACTCACAGCGGCCATTGAGTGTTAAGGCCCGTATCGACAGTGCGAGACATGTGCCGCGAATGCCTCAAGGTATAGTCTGTTCAAGCAAAGAAGAGTCTCACTTCAGTCTCCAGCTTGGTCAATATTGTTTCCAACATTATTGATCTGGTCTCAATTATAGGGAACATTTCGATCTTCAATTTAAGACCAAATCTATATCTATATAAGCGAAATGGCACTGACTGACTAACTCATTCACTGACTGATTCATTCATCACCAGAACTAAAAATCCACTGAACCGAATGCGTTCAAATTTGGCAGGCATGTTCAGTTGGACGTTTAGACGCGCGCTAAGAACGGATTTTAAAAACTTTTCAAGGATACGTCAAATATTTGAGTTTTTCTATAGTTTTCCGGCGTTTTCTCATTTTTTTCGAGAACCAATCAGTAGAAAATGTTGATATTTGGTAGGTAGGTTCAGATAAGGTCTAGAAAAGTTGTGTTGAAATATTATTGAATTCCGTTCAAGATTACGCCAGTAATCAGGTTTTTCAAAATTGTGGATGTATTGCGGGTTGCATATCTTTCGCCTTGATACGACCAATCCTTAGGGTCAATTCAATCGTTTAGCGAGATTATAGATGGAGTAATTAAGAATATATTGAATCAAGTTCCAAACAATGTCCGATATACTTCCCAAGGTTACGCTCAATATTAGCGTTTTACTATTTTTCGGAATTTTTCTTAGATTTTCCGAGAACAAATTGGCAGAAAATGTTAAAAATTTGATAAACGGGTCTAGATTAGGTCAATTAATGCTGTGCTCAATAAATTTCAAAACCGTCCTTAACGGAATTTGCAGGCGAGCAAAGCGAGCCTGTTTGTCTCTGCTGACACTGGCAGAGGTTTTGCAGGCGAGCGAAGCGAGCCTGTTTGACTCACTTACACTGCCTTATACTGGCGGGGGTCCAGGCGACCTGGCTAGGCGGAGAAGGAGAGCGAAGCGAGCCTGCCGGCTAGTAGACTATGTATAATAGACCATGATAGACTATTTTGAACTATTAAATAATCAAAGGATTGCATCATCAACTCAATGAACGTATAATGACAATAATAATACTCATAATATAACGCCTAATGAGTTTTCCAAACTCTCTATAATTAATTGAATAACAAATCTGTAATCCTTCGTCAGATTTCCACCGGAAAAGTCAATTTTCCAAAGCAACAAAATCATTTTCATTATACTGGGGAATCCCTGATTTGAAACAACTTCCTCCCTGCATTATTTAATTTAAAGTAAACAGCTATTATTATTATAGTAGCTTATGTCCAATCAAAGAAGGCATTCTGGTAAGATGGGAGAATGCTTCAAGCACAGTCAATATTGGTTCAAAATTCATAAATTTGGTCTTAAGTTGTAGATTGGTATGTTTCCTACAAATTGGGAAAAAATAAATAATTTATGAATCAATATTGATCGAGCTGTAGTCATTTTCCCATCTGGTAAGAATGTCTTCTTTGCTTGGAAAGACTATAATCAATAGTGGAGCGCTTGATAAGTCTGGTGGGATGTTTTTGATGATTAAATTACCTGTTAATATGTTGTAATGAAAGCTATGCATTTGGCATGCATTTTATGGATTCTGTTCTTTGGAATCTTGGGTATAATATGCCACTGAAATACTTCTTATGATGTAATAACATAAAATGTTTTCTCAGATTGCAGAAAAATTATGAATTTTGGATTTGAAAATACTCTTCGCTTTATCTTTTTCCGCCTCTTCTACAACACACTCTCTTCTCCTCCTCCTTCTTCTCCTCCTCCTTTCTCCTGAACACAGCATTTATTGACCTAATCTAGACCTGTTTACCAAACTTATCCTCTTCTTCCATTTGTTCTCATCTGAAAAATTCCGAATCCTCCTCCAATATTCTCCTCCTTGGGAAGTATATCGGACATTGTTTGAAACTTGATTCAATATTTCTCTAAATTAGTTCATCTATAATCTCGCTGTCATTGAATTTACAGTAAGGACTGGTCGTATCAAGGCGGAAGATATGCAACCTCAATACATCTACAATTTCAAAACCTGATTACTGGCGTAGTCTTGAACGGATTTCAAAATTTTTACACAGCATTTCTACTTATCTGAACCTTCAAATATCAACATTTCTACGGATTGGTTCTCGAAAAATTAAGAAAACGCCGGAAATCTATAAAACTCAAATATTTACTTCCTGTTTTCAAGATCCGTTCTAGCGCGCGTTCAAACGTCCAACTCTCCTGCCAAATTTGAACGCATTCGGTTCAGTGCTCCTCCTTCTGGCGATGAATGAATGAATCAGTCAGTTTTCTTCTTATAGATTTAACTGTCCTTCTCAGTCTGCAGAAAAATTATGAATTTTGGATTTGAAAATACTCTTCGCTTTAACTTTCTTCTTCTTCTTCTTCTCTCTTCTTCTCCTTCTTCTTTTTCTTCTCCTAAATAATTATTATTTTCAACCCTTATAAGACCCATCATTATAATGATGAATATACTTATAATAAATACTTATAAATTATAATAATACTTAATTATTATAAGAACCTTACGTCTCATTCCTCTCTCCGATTATATAAATTTGGTACTAGTTATTAGTTATTATTATTACTCGAGTTATTAGTACACCACAATGAGTAAATACATTAATTACAATTAACCAACTTCAATAACTTAGTCATAAACAGATATTCGTGAAGTTTTCTTCTTATTCCTCTTCTTCTTCACCCTTCTACTTCTTTTTTTCTCTCCTATTCCTCCTCCTTACCCTTCTTTATCTCTTTCTCTTTGTCCTTTTTCTCCTTCTCCTTATCCCCCTTCATCTCCTTATCCTTCATCTTCTTTTTCTTCTCCTTCTCCTTCTTCTTCTCCAGTTATAACCCTTATTGTTGAAAAATTGCGTTTTTTAGCATATTTTTCCAAGTATCTCAATAACCGTTGAAGTTACAAACTTGGAACTGGTTTCATTGAAATCCTCAGTTGATTTTACATAGGAATTAATTATTTTAGAAACTCACTAAAGCCTCTAAAAAATTAGAAAAATTAATAATTTTGAGAAAATATCAATTTTCCGCCATTGTTATCTCGGTAACAAAGCGTTTTTGGGGGTTGGTCCCATGGAACTTTTTTGTCTACTTGGTGTAAGGAATCAGCCTGAGAAGTATTGCACATTCCTCCTGAAACACTCTGTATCTCAATATCTATCTATACAGAAAGTCTGTCCAAGCAAAGAAGACATTCTGGCAAGATGGGAAAATCACTCCAGATCGGTTAATATTGGTTTGAAAATTATCAGTTCAATTTCAAATAGTAGGAAACATTCCAATCTACAATTCGAGACAAAATCGATAATTCTGGTACCAATATTGAACGAGCTAGTCATTCTCCCATCTCGCCAGAGGGTCTTCTTTGCTTGGACGGACTCAATAAGTATCATTTCCACCTTTAAACCTGAAAGTCTGGTAACCATGGTAACCTATAGGATTATAGTAAGTTTGAAAACTATACTTGGCAATAATCAAAGTACTTCAACACAAATGTTCTAACTAACAACTTGTAGTAAATAACCTGTAGAAACTTTGATCATTTTCAAGTCATCGCCAACTTCTTCTTCTTCTTCTTCTTCTTCTTCTTCTTCTTCTTCTTCTCCTTCTCCTTCTTCTTCTTCTTCTTCTTCTTCTTCTTCTTCTTCTTCTTCTTCTTCTTCTTCTTCTTCTTCTTCTTTCTCTTCTTCCTTCTCCACCTCCTCCTTTTTCTCCCTCTTCTCCTTCTCATCATTCTCCTCCTTCTCCCCGTTTTCATCCTCTTCTTTTCCTCGTCCTACTTTTTCCACTTCTTCTCCTCCGCATCTTTCTGTTCCTCCTCCTCCTTCTTTCTCTATTACTTCCTTCAGCTCTTCTATTTCTTATTCTTCTTCTTTTTCTCTTCTTCTTCCTCTTCTTGTTCTTCTTCCATTTCCTCTTTTACCTTGTTGTTATTGTTGTTGTTCTTCTTCTCCTTCTACTTCTTCCTCTTCTTTATCTTCTTCTTCTTCTTCTTCTTCTTTTTTATCTTACTTTTTCCCTCTTTTCTTCTTCCTCTTCTTGTTCTTCTTCTCCTTTTATCATGTTGTTGTTCTCCTCTTCCTTCTACTTCTTCCTCTTCTTATTCTTGTTCTTGTTCTTCTTCTTCTTCTTCTTCTTCTTCTTCTTCTTCTTCTTCTCCTTCTTCTTCTTCTTCTTCTTCTTCTTCTTCTTCTTCTTTTATCTTGTTGTTGTTCTCCTTCTCCTTCTACTTCTTCCTCTTCTTGTTCTTGTTGTTCTTCTTCTTCTTCTTCTTCTTTTTTTCTTCTTCTTCTTCTTCTTCTTCTTATTTCTTTTCTTCCTCTTCTCCTCCTCCTCATATATTTGCAACGACTTGTAGGAACTTTGATCATTTCCAAGTCATCGCCAACTTTAAACTTAGAAATAGGTCGAAGTTACTGTTGTAAAGTCTGTCCAAAGAAGAAGCCCCTCTAGCAAGATGGAAAAATGACTCCAGCTCGGTCAAAATTGGTTCAAAAATTATAAACTTGGTCTCAAATTGTAGGGAACAATTTGATCTACTATTGAGATCACATTTATAGTTTTAGAACAAATATTGACGAAACTGGAGTCATTTCCCTATCTTGCCAGAGGGTTTTCTTTGCTTGAACAGACTATAACTGTTCAACAGTTCCAATGATAATAGCAGACTAGACTGAATCATCCTTCGGGTTACAGAGACTGTATAATCACAGTTTGGCATTGATGTAAAAATTGTCAAAATTTTCAAGTTTAATCAAAATTTTATAAGAAATGTTGTAAAAAATTAGTGTAATGATTAATTTGGAATGACCTTATTGCTCTAAATTCAAAATTTTCATAATTTTGTATTTCTCCTGGACTATAAATTTATTCTTAATTGAAGTGCTACGAAAAAATAACCTAGTTTCGAACCTTATTATTTGTAAAAATTTGGTATGAAGACGTTTTGGACATAAGTCTGTGTTTTTAACCAATACGTTATTATTGTCTGTAGAATGAATAAATAAATAAATAAATAAATGTAAAATATTTATACGCATCCAAGCAAAGAAGACATTCTAGAAAGATGGGAAAGTGACTCCAGCTCGTTCAATACTGGTTCAACAATTACAAAATGAATTTCCGATTGTGGAAAACATTCTGATCTTAAATTTGAAGTAGAACTTTGAACTTTTGAACCAATATCGACCTAGCTGGAGTTATTTTATCATCTTGCCAGAATGTCTTCTTTGCTTGAACAGACTATCATGGACTGGGTAGAATTACCTTTGAGTAACAGAGACAGGATACAGGACGTTCAATGAGTAATACGCAATACTTCAGGATATATTTTAGCATAATTCTTTATTCTTTATTCATACATCGATACAACTACTTTAATTGGGAGGAAAAAATAGGCATAACCTGTACTATTCCTCTCCCAAAAATTTTATAATAAAGTCAATATTCTCCAAAATGAGGTTATATGATATAATAGCACTGAGTAAACAAATAATTTTCAATCCATGAATAACATTGAAACTTCGAATTTGGAATCTTGATGGCCGGAATTAAATAAATATCATGCACCAAAGAAAACAATATTGAAAATTAGAAAAATATTGCACAAATTTGAAAGATTTCAAGCCAAAAAATCACTAAACTACACTAAGAGCACAGCTCTTATAATACACAGCTGGTACTCTGTGTATTATATATTGTATTAATATATTACTGTATTAAATATATTAATACATTCGATTAACATATTAATATATTAATACATTTCGATTAACCGAAATACAAAATCTAGGCAAAGCTAAATGACAACTCCAATTGACAACATCAGCTGTTGGAGTGCAAACGGAGTATACGAAATCACCCAGCTTTTTTGCGTCAATTACCCTCTATGAAACATCCCCTTCACCAGTTTTCAGGTACTGGGACTCCAACAACTGATTTTGCCAATAGTCAATAGTCAATAGTTCTTTATTACACATTCTTCAAGAATAGTAACAGGTGTCAAGATATTTAAAATTATACAAAAAGCGCTTGTGAAAATTCCTCAATTTTATACAGTGGTTTATTCTTCAACATATCACAAAGTCATAATTATCATAGCTTCCTTCAATAGAAGGCCATGGCCTAAAAATTGGCAACTATGTAGAGTAGGAAATTGGGTCCATTAAAAAGCATTAAAATCATTTTCCAATCAGCTGTTCTAATGGATGCGTTTCTTGTGTGCGTTCTCACATTTGACTTGCTACAAATAATAAGCTATTTTAATGAATAACTATCTATTTTTAATCTTTCTTGCTAATCTCTATCACAACTTATAACAAAAAAACACAAAAGGAATTCTATACGAAGAGTTTTTCATGGAAATTATGCTCAAAGAGAGAAAAACCAAGTCAACATGCATGATTTGTATCTGTACTTAATGCTTTCATATGAAAAGACTGTGTCTACGGTGCGACGTTGCCATGTTATTAGGGCATGGCCTTCTATTAAAGGAAGCTATACAATTATACTAAGACCAAGCAAAGAAGACCCTCTGGCAAGATGGGAAAATGACTCCAACTTGGTCAATATTTGTACAAGAATTATAAATGTGATGTTAATAGTAGATTGAATTGTTTTCTACAATTTGCGATCAAATTGATAATTTTTGAACCAAAATTGACCGAGCTTAAGTCATTTTCCCATGTTGTCAGAGGGTCTTCTTTGCTTGGACTGACTATAGCCATGTCTAGATGATGTTTTTGATATCAAAAGAGGGAATAGATTCTTTACATCAGCTGTTAGTAGGTTACATCTCGTAAAGGAGACAGACGAAACCACCTTTTTATCGTCAGGTATACATAAAACTAACACCTACTTCCTCACTGTATTGAAAAAACCTCGATACTGGTTTTGAAATCAAAGGGGACAATAGAATCATTACATCAGCTGTTAGTAGGTCACATGACGCACAAGAGACAGAAGAAACCGCCTAACTATAAATGAAACTTCATTATTAAAAAACCTCAATAACGTCCCCCATACAACAATGTTAAAGAGTCTCTTATAGTCTGTCCAAGCAAAGAAGACCCTCTGGCAAGATGAGAAAGTGACTCCAGCTCCATCAATATTGGTTAAAAATCATCAATTTGATTTCAAATCGTAGGAAACATACTGATATACAACTTGAGACCAAACTTTTTGAGAATAGTTCGAGAAGATAGATTGATCATAGAGGAGAGGAATCCTAGATATAATCTCTCCAAGCAAAGAAGACCCTCTGGCAAGATGAGAAAGTGACTCCAGCTCCATCAATATTGGTTAAAAATCATCAATTTGATCTCAAATTGTAGGAAACATACTGATCTACAATTTGAGACCAAATCAATATCCTTTTAACCAATATTGATTGAGCTGAAGTCAGGTTTTTATATTGCTAGAGGGTCTTCTTCCCTTGGAGAGACTATACCTCTCTGAGGTTACTCAATGAGGTTACTCACAGAGTTGTTGAGGCTTGTGAGGTGTATAACATCAAAGCATCATGAGGCTTTTGATGTGGAACCTCGTTTCAAATTCAGTCCCCACTCATTAATGAATGAGGCATCACTACATGTATGAGGATCCAGTGTAACCTTGGTTAATTCTAACCCTTTCAATACCATTGAAGAGGGGACCTTAATGATCATGATCAATCGTTTAATCTTGGTTAAAGTTCAAGCCTTTCATCTTTGTTTAGGGATGCTTTGAGAGATGATCTATTCACCTATAGTAGGTCCAAGCAAAAAAGACATTCTGGCAAGATGGGAAAATTACTTCAGCTCGATCAATATTGGTTCAAAAATTATAAATTTGGTCTAAAATTTTAGGAAACATTTTCCTCTACAATTTGAGACCAAATTTATAATTTTTGAATCAATATTGATCGAGCTGAAGTCATTATCCCATCTTGCCAGAGGGTCTTCTTTGCCTGGATAGACTAGAGTTATTCTCAAATTGTACTCCAAATGTACTCTAAACGACTACAGCTCGATAGATATTGGTTCAGAAGTTATAAATTTGGTCTCAAATTTACTCCAAATGTACTCTAAATTGTAGGCCTACTCTAAGAGACTCCAGCTCGATAGATATTGGTTCAGAAGTTATAAATTTGGTCTCAAATTTACTCCAAATGTACTCTAAATTGTAGGCCTACTCTAAGAGACTCCAGCTTGATAGATATTGGTTCAGAAGTTATAAATTTTGTCTCAAATTGTAGATCAGAATGCACTGGCGGCTCGTGCTAATGAAACAGGTGAAGTGCACGTATCTTTTACTGTACAGCACTTCAACATTTTCGAGGGCACGAGCCGCCAGTGTAATTATTGACATAATAATATATTTGCAACGTTGGGTTTCGAGGAAAGGTTAGCTCATCCTAAAAAATAAAGAAATGAAAAAAATTAAAATCAGGGATAACTATTGGCTCTCTGCAAGTTAATGTTTTATTAATCTCTTCTATCAATTTAATTGAAGAAATACCTAAACTCAGTTCCAATGCTCACAGAACCTTCAATCATTGAGGAATACGAGATAAGGAGGGGCAGTGGTTCATAAAAAGTCACCCTCTGGAGTAATTTGAAGTAAAATTTAAAAAACTTAAAAATTTGAAGAAAAATTTTGGGCTGTGACTGTTTTTTTATCAAAGTGAATTGATGTTATCCTATTGAATCAAATAATATCTCATTCTAATGAACTGTTTGAGCATAAATGAATATTGAGCATAAAAAAATGAATATTTTTAGCATAGCCTGAATGAGTAAACACAAATTGTAATACAATCATAGAAACAGTATAAATTAAAAAATATCATAATTATTTAAAAATATAAGACACAGATAAGAGGTTAACAATGGAGAAAGAGGAAGAAAAACGAGCAGAATTAATGAGGAAGAATGTGAGGTTATGATACTTATACGAAGAATAAGAATGGTGCAAGAATAGGGCCCTGAAGGAGTCCATATCAAAAATAACGAGTCCCCGTACTGTCACACTTTTCCTGGTTCTTCTTTTATCTGGTTTATTATTTTCTGGTTCTTCTCACTGCATCTACTCACCTCTTCACTCTCTCCTCCTCTCTTTCCACTTCTCCTTCTTCTACACCATATTTTTCTCCTCTCTTCTTCTTCATCTTCTCACTCCTTCTTTCCCTTCTTCACCTACTCTTCTCCACCATTTTCTGGCCAAGTGTAAATGCCACTCTCATGGGGGAGTATGTTGAGAGCCGCAATAAATATCGATACGATATTTTCACGGCTACGTTTTTATAGATCTTTCTAAGGCGTTTGACAGTATAGCCTATCCGCGTAAAGAAGACATTCAGGCAAGATGGGAAAATGACTCTAGCTCGGTCAATATTTGTTCAAAAATTATATTTTTGGTCTTGAATTGTGAAGCGGAACGTTTTCTTCAATTTGAGACTAAATTTATAATTTTGGAATCAATATTGAGGGAGCTGGAGTCATTTTTCCATCTTGCCAGAATGTCTTCTCTGCTTGCACAGTCTGTAACTGTTGGGAAGATGCTTTTCATGTTGTGACGTATTAATAGATGGATATACGATGTACTGCGGGGTTGATAATGGTCTATTAGAGAATGTTTTCAGTAGAATGTTTGTTGAATTTGATAAAGTTGTCATCCTACTTGTTATAGTATCTGGTCGAGCAATCAAGAAAGACACTCTGGCAAGATGGAAAAATGATTCCAGCTCGATCAATAACGTTTCAAGAATTAGAAATTTGGTCTCAAATTGTAGAGAGGAATGTTGTATACAATTTGAGACCGAATTTATAATTTATGAACTGATATTGATTGAGCTGAAGTCATTTTTCCATCTTGTCAGAATTTTTTCTTCCCTTGGACAAACTTTGCCTTGGTAATGGTCTATGAGAGGATGTTTTTTGTATTTTATAGAATTGTCAAAATTCCTTTTTTCTGGTTCAAGTTCATGGCATGAATATCTTTGATCAGGATCAGATTTTGAAAAATTGCTTGTTGTTGAGTAGATGGGGTGATAATGGGGAAGTTATCCTTATTCTATGACAAAATAAATTATTTAGAAATTTCAGCCTCTTCTCACTGCAATATTATCTATTTATAAATCAACAAATCTATTTAGGCTACTCACGAGACAACGGTATAACAATTTTTTGAGAAGAAACACAAATGAGATGAGGTGCGAAACATCCTCTTCCAATTTTTATTAGTTGATATAAAAAAGTTTTAATCACACTTGAAGCTTCAATTGAACGCAAATTTTGGACTACAAAACATAAAGTTGAAAATAAAATGAAATGAATCAAATACCCATCTAAAACTTTAAGAGTATTATTTTTACACAGACATGTTTCAAACTTTAACTCATTTGGTTGCTATGGCAAAATTGTGATGTGAAAATTTCTTGCTCTAAATTCTTTCAAAATTCAATAATTTCCGACCGTGGATTAGTGCTTCGAGAGTTATTTTTGTGTTTGGTTCTATGAAATTTGGAGAAATTCACCAGAATTCCAATAACTTTGTTCAATATTAACTACCACAATAATTTCCCAAGATGGGAAATTATGGTTATTCATTTATTCATTTATTCGGAACTCCCCACAAAAAGAGCCATTTAAGAAATAATAATAATAATAATAATAATAATAATAATAATAATAATAATAATAATAATAATAATAATAATAATAATAATAATAATAATAATAATAATAATAATAATAATAATAATAATAATAATAATAATAATAATAATAATAATAATAATAATAATAATAATAATAATAATAATAATAATAATAATAATAATAATAATAATAACAATAATAATAACAGTAATTTGAATAAGATAATACTGTATTATATATTTATTTGACAAAATACATTATCCGATGGTTGAAACACGGCCAATAATTGTCCAAAATGTCTTATTTACAGATTTTGTTAAATACTCCAAATAAAGTTATGTTCACAATGTCCACTTTCACTGTACTCACAAATTTCAACTGTCAAGAATAAAAACAATGATTTATCAATTTATTTATTTATTCATTTATTTATTCATTAATTCATTTATTGCAGTATTATTTAATTCACATTGTAAACGGGCTAAAGCTTGAAACATGTCTGTCTAAAAATAATACTTTTAGGTTTAAAAATAGGTATAGTAGGTATATTAAAATAGTTAAAAAAGTTTGAAAGGGTATTTGATTCATCTCACTTCTTCTATCAATTATTTCAAATAACCGTAAGTTTGAAGTTCAATTATCAATTTGAAGTTTTGAAGGTTGTGGATGAGCTCTACGGCTGAGGCCGCACTGCCGGTGGGTAGAGCGTGGAGGGTGGAGGGTAGTTGGTAAATCTATAGAACATACACACCATCAACAGTAATACATCGTATGACGTCATACTGTTTTTTGAGGTTATGTTGTCCATATTTAAGAATTTCAAGATGGCGGCTGAACACATACAATTCATACAATGTATTACTGTGGATGGTGTGTATGTTCTATAGATTTACCAACTTCTCTCCACCCTCCACGCTCTACCCACCGTCAGTGCGGCCTCAGCCTAAAAGAACAAAAATACGACCAATATTATTCAAAGCAATATTTGAACTCACTTGAAATATTCATCAAAAACAATTCAAAACACTATAATTATAGCCTAGTACATTACACTGCATCATAATGCACTGAAAATGCTATAAAACTAGGAGAACTTTGAAATAAACCTGTAATAACTTTTCCTGACTATTTCATCTGGCGCATTCTGTTATTGAGCTGCACATTATAAGATGAGAAAGCTATAGGCTGTCCAAGCAAAGAAGACCCTCTGGCAAGATGAGAAATAACTCCAGCTCGATCAATATTGGTTTGAAAATTATTGATGTGGTCTCAATCGTAGAAAAAACATTCTAATCTACAATTTGAGACCAAACGGATATTTTTTGAACAAATATTGACCGAGCTGGAGTAATTTTCTCATCTTGCCAGAGGGTCTTCTTTGCTTGGACAGACTATATTGAGCTGTACATTAAAAGATGAGAAAACTGAGAACTGCTGGAATATTTCTGGAATTTACAGATCTTTTCATAGTCTCTTCATTTCTTACTCACTTCTCTTGATCTTTCTCCTCCTCCTTCTTCTTCTTCTTCTTCTTCTTCTTCTTCTTCTTCTTCTTCTTCTTCTTCTTCTTCTTCTTCTTCTTCTTCTTCTTCTTCTTCTTCTTCTTCTTCTTCTTCTTCTTCTTCTTCTTCTCTCTCATGATATTTTCAAGGCCATCCAATACAAATGCCTATTCTACTTTAATTTCATTCGGAGCTTTCATTTTATTGACTCTAGATTCTCGCCTTTTAACGATCCATAGAGTTATTTTATCGTTGTTTAGCCTATGTTTTATAAAATAATATTAATTTCTCAAAAGAACTCGTCTTCCTCAATTATACTTCTGTGAAGATTTTTGTTACGATTGAACACAATTCATGTATAGAATCCGTGAATGATTTGAGGAATAATTATTGTTTTATTCACGTTTACAAAAAATGTTGATGAGCTTCCTTACTATAAAATTGCTGAATATTAAAATTTTCTTCACTCATTTTCAAGTTGAATTGATTAAAAATAGTACAACACGAAGTTACAGAGAGTTTTGTAGTTTTCCCCGATTTTCGGAATTGTCAAAAATTTCCTGACCTAACTCTACATTCCCCCGTTGCGGATGTTTTGTATGGATGAGCTTCCTCCCTGTACGATTGCGTATCAATTTTGGAGCTTCCGTATCACTACATTTCTATTCTTGAGTAGCCTATCATTAATGAATCTTCTAAAAATGGCTTCAAATTCAGATTGAATTGATACAGAAATAATATGTTCATGTGGAATAATGTATTTAATATGAACTTCCCACCTATTCTACTGATCCAACTATTTTAATTATGAGAGCGATTTCAAAGAAAGTATAAAGCCGCGTATCGACAGTCCGAGGCATGTGCTACGAATGCCTCGCTGTACAGTCTGTTGACACAAAAAAGAGTACTACTACTAGTCTGCTAACTACCGCGTATTGACAGTCCGAGGCATGTGCCACACATGCCTCGGACTGTCGATACCGGGTTTGCTAGCAGCGAGGCAAACGCTGCACACAATTCGCAGCGAGCAGTGCCTGTTGCCTCGCAACGCACAACAAACAATTCTACAAACTAACCTCAAAATTGTACCCCATTCCTATGCATTTTTGTGATTAAGAATTCTATTTGGGTGCAGAAGGTTCTAATAGGCAATAATAAGCATTGCCTTGAATTTTTATCTACTAATTGAGCACAAACTAACCTCCATTTATCAATTATCAATTCAAAATCAGTCCAAATTATCAATTGTCAGAGCTTAGTTGCTTTGTCTCCCGCTTGATGGCGCTAGTCAATTTGTTTGCGTGCTCGCATTTTTCGTTACAAAAAATGCAGATTTTTTATTATAATTATATATACTATATACTATACTATTATTATAATTATTTTCGATTATTGCAGATTATATTCACACATATGCCTCAGCCATGAGTTTATACTTTTTTTGCGTCACCAGACTGTACTGCGAGGCATTCGTGGCACATGCCTCGGACTGTCGATACGCGGCTTTAGGGTTATAGACTATTTAAAATGTGAGAAAACCGATATTCAATGTTGTTTCTATCAAAGTTGAACACCAATAACAACGCTGTAAGTATACAGTCCCTGTTAGACTGTTGGTTTGAGAACATGTCAAAAAGGTGAAGCTGCGGTTTAAGCTTGGGCTGGAGGTCAATACTATACTATGATATGGGAATCATATGATATGATATAATTAAGATATAGATGTAGAATTATGTATACATGGTGTTCCAGGAGGAATGTGCAATACTTCTCAGGCTGATTCCTCACACCAAGTAGACAAAAAAGTTCCATGGGACCAACCCCCAAAAACGAGATAACAATGGCGGAAAATTGAGATTTTTCAAAATATATTAATTTTTCTAATTTTTTAGAGGCTTTAGTAAGGTTCAAAAATGATCAATTCCTATGTAAAATTAGCTGAGGAATTCAATAAAACCAGTTTCAAGTTTGTAACTACAACGGTTATTGAGATAATTGGAGAAGTATGCTAGAAATCGCCATTTTTTCAACAATAAGGGTTATAACTGGATAAGGAATTATAAAATTGTATTTATTATTAATGGAAGTTGAAGAGAGTCGGATTCTCAACAAAAAGTTGGATGGCAGCGATTGTGTAAATCTTACCCAAATCTCAGAAATGGCGATCAAAAATCGCAAAATTGACAAGAGTTATAAATTTGTGTTTAGTAGCGATTTTGCGATTTTTGATCGCTATTTCTGAGATTTGGGTGAGATTTACACAATCGCCGCCATTTAAATTTTTGTCTAGAATCCGACTCTCTTCAACTTCCATTAATAATACAAACAATTTTATAATTCCTTAACCAGTTATAACCTTTATTGTTGAAAAATGGCGTTTTTTAGCATATTTTTTCAATTATCTCGATAACCGCTAAAGTTACAAACTTGGAACTGGTTTCATTCAATTCCTCAGTTAATTTTACATAGGAATTGATTATTTTGGAACCTCACTAAAGCCTCTAAAAAATTAGAAAAATTAATATGTTTTGAAAAATCTCAATTTTCCGCCATTGTTATCTCGGTAACAAAGCGTTTTTCAGGATTTGTCCCATGGAACTTTTTTGTCTACTTGGTGTAAGGAATCAGCCTGAGAAGTATTGCACATTCCTCCTGAAACACCCTGTATACTATGTAGCACCCGCAGCCCAATCCGAAGCCTCACCTCATTTGACATGTTTTTACTCTTATGATTACAATTGAGTAATCTTTCATAATTATTGAATCAGCAATTCATTCATTAATGAATAGAAGACCCTCACTATAACAACATCATTGAAACCTAACAATAAAAAACCTGTCCAAGCAAAGAAGACACTCTGGCAAGATAGAAAAATAACTCCAGCTCGTTCAATATCTATTGAAAAATTATAAATTTAGTCTTAAATTGTAGAAAACATTCTGCTCTACAACTTGAGACCAAATTAACGATTTTCGAACCAATATTGATCGATTTGGAGACACTTTCCCATCTTTCCCAGAATGTCTTCTTTGCTTGGACAGACTATACTAATGATATCTGAGTAATTTCAAAAATGATTAAAACCTGTAATTGCACTTCATTATAGTTTGAACAACCAGTAACAACATCGTTGAAAATTATCAATAAATTCATGATGATATACGTGATCCAAATAATTACAAAAAGTAGTAAACCCTGTAATTAGACTCTATTGCAGCTTGAGCCAATTAAAATTTTCATATGCAACGAAATTCAACAGATAATAATGATTGGTGATTGGAATCATTGGAATATTATTGATATGCATTATTCAGCATACATTCAAAATTCTCTGTCTCTTCTTCATGAATAATCAAAAACTATGAATGTAAAATCAACTTTATTGATTCCAGGATATGAGAACTCCTATTGATATATTGCGCTAGCGTTCTTGTTATCTCTGTCTAACTATCTCTCTCACACACTCTTTCTCACTCTATCTCTCTCTCTCTCCCCCTGTCGCACTCTCACTCCCCTCCTCTCTCCGCTCTCTCTCTCTTCTCTTTTTCCATCTCACCCTCTCTCAGTCACAATTTTGTAGCCTGGGCCTAGAACAGAACGTTTCCTACAATTTGAGACCAAATTTATAATTTTTGAATAAATATTGATCGAGCTGGGGTCATTTTCCCATCTTGCCAGAGGCTCTTCTTTGCTTGCACAGACTGAAAGAATAGTGATATTCTGTCCAAGCGAAGAAGACATTCTGGCAAGATGGGAAAATTACTTCAGCTCAATCAATAGTGGTTTAAAAACTATATATTTGAAATTAATAGAACATTCATCTATTATATTAAATTATAGAACATTAAATCAAATTATATTATAAATTAATATATATTTAATTATATTATTAAATATAATTTAATTAATTATAATTTCAATTATTAAATATTTAATTATATTATATCAAATATCATATAGAATAGAAAGTTTTCTAAAATTTGAGACCAAATTTATCATTTTACAACTTCTTTTGATCGATCTAAAGATATTTCCCCATCTTGCCTGAATCTATTCTTTGCTAGGTCAGACTAAAACTCACTGGCGGCTCGTGCCCAGGAAACAGGTGAAGTGCTGTACATTAAAGATACGGGCACTTCTCCTGTTTTGTGGGCACGAGACGCCAGTGCTCGAAGGGTAGATAGATAGATAGATAGATAGATAGATAGATAGATAGATAGATAGATAGATAGATAGATAGATAGATAGATAGATAGATAGATAGATAGATAGATAGATAGATAGATAGATAGATAGATAGATAGATAGATAGATAGATAGATAGATAGATAGATAGATAGATAGATAGATAGATAGATAGATAGATAGATAGATAGATAGATAGATAGATAGATAGATAGATAGATAGATAGATAGATAGATAGATAGATAGATAGATAGATAGATAGATAGATAGATAGATAGATAGATAGATAGATAGATAGATAGATAGATAGATAGATAGATAGATAGATAGATAGATAGATAGATAGATAGATAGATAGATAGATAGATAGATAGATAGATAGATAGATAGATAGATAGATAGATAGATAGATAGATAGATAGATAGATAGATAGATAGATAGTGATAGATAGATAGATAGATAGATAGATAGATAGATAGATAGATAGATAGATAGATAGATAGATAGATAGATAGATAGATAGATAGATAGATAGATACACTTCGTAAAAATTTTACAGAGTTTGTGGGCGAAGTTAAGGCATTCAAGCACCCTCTTCCACTTAAAGGGTAGTGATAGATTCTCATGAGTATATGTTCCTATCATGTTTAGACTCTCTTAAATGATTAGAATCTCTCTATAGTGATGTCCAATGGATGTTAAATCTATCTCTTGAGTGATGCAGGGATGTAGGGGCTCTCAAGTGATTTGCTATTGAGAGATAGGTCACGTGGTAAAGCATCTTTTGAAACCGAACGGTTTTGATGGAGATCTAAGGCATGTGGAAACAGATTGGTCGGTTAATCAGTTTATTTATCCAAGTAATGCTACTCTATAGGGGATCTGATTTCAGTTGATGATTGAGAAGCTCTTATAGTATATCAAAGCAAAGGAGACCCTCTGGCAAGATGAGAAAATGACTCCAGCTTGGTCAATATTTGTTCAAAAATGATAAATGTGGTCGTAATAGAAGATCAAATTGTTTCCTACAATTTGAGATCGAATTGATAATTTTTAAACCAATATTGACCGAGCTGGAGTCATTCTCTCATCTTACCAGAGGGTTTTCTTTGCTTGGTCTTTAATTATGGGGGAATATCTGATCTACAATTTGAGACCGATTTTTTTAAATTTCTTAACCAATATTGATTGAGCTGGAGACATTCTCCCATCATAATGTCTTCTTCGCTTGGACGAACTCTAGTACCACTGGGAAAATAGGAGACTCCGTGTTTCTATTGCATCAAAAAGTATAGTCTGTCCAAGCAAAGAAGACACTCTGGCAAGATGAGAAAATTACTCCAGCTGGTCAATGGATTCAGTTCCAAGTTTGTAACTTCAACGGTTGAGATAATTGGAAAAATATGCTAGAAAACGCTATTTCTTCAACAATAAGGGTTATAACTGGATAAGGAATCGTAAAATTGTATTTTTTATTGATGGCTGTTGAAGAGAGACGGATTCTAAAGAGAATGTTGGACGGCGGCAATTGTGTAAATCTTACCCAAATCTCAGAAATGGCGATCAAAAATCGCAAAATTGACAAAACATAGCACAAGTGACGAATTTGTGATTTTTGACCGCCATTACTGAGATTTAGGTAAGATTTACACAATCGCCGGCATTCAACTTTCTCTTGAGAATCCGACTCTCTTCAACACCCATTAATAAAAAATACAATTTTAAGATTCCTTATCCAGTTATAACCCTCATTGTTGAAAAATGACATTTTTCAGCATATTTTTTCCAATTATCTCAATAACCTTTAAAGTTACAGACTTGGAACTGCTTTCATTGAATTCCTCAGCTAATTTTACATAGGAATTGATTATTTCAGAAACTGAAAGAAGCATCTAAAAAAGTACAAAAACAATATGTTTTGAAAAATCTCAATTTTCCGCCATTGTTATCTCGGTAACAAAGCGTTTTTGGGGGTTGGTCCCATGTAACTTTCTTGTCTACTTGGTGTAAGGAATCAGCCTGAGAAGTACTGCACATTCCTCCTGAAACACCCTGTATAAATAAGGGCTCTACATGACAATATTTTGTATAATTTCTGAGATGCTGTTGTTCAAATTCAAATACCGGATTGGAAATTCATACTCCCATAGGCCTACTGTAATATATTCGAATCTCCTGAGATTGAATAGTATATTACTTTTCGAGAAAAAGTCAATACTGTATGAGTACTACATTCTCTCTTTCTCTTCATTTCTCTCCCTCTCTAACTTTCTCTTTCTTTCTCTCTCTCTTCTTTTTCTCCCTCCCTCATTCTATATCTGTCTCTATCTCACCCTCTCTCTCTACCTCCTCCTCTTCCTCTCCAATCTCACCCTTCATAAGAATAAATTCCCTTTTTTCAATTACAGCTATAGTCAGTTCAAGAAAGAAGACCCTCTGGCAAGATGAGAGAATGACCAAAGCTCGGTCAATATTGGTTCAAAAATTATTGTTCTGGTCTCAAATTGTAGATCAGAATGTTTTCTACAATTCAAGATCAAATCAATAATTTTTGAACCAATATTGACCGAGCTTGAGTTATTTCCTCATCTTAGCAGAGGGTCTTCTTTGCTTGGACGGACTATACCTTTCACATGTATAACAACTATATTGCTAAAGCGATTCATAATAATGCATATATAACCTTTTTTAATTTCCACTGATTTTTATTGAAAAGAACCATTCTCAATCTGCTTCAATGAATTTATGGTACTTTATGGTACTGGGAAACCTTTTGGGAAAATTGTTTGGAAAACCTTAGGAAAATGGTTTGGGAAACCACCCCGGGCTACAACTTGTGACTCGGAAAAGCTTTACAAGTCGGAAAATGTGTTTTACTTCTTTTTTCCACCAGATAATAATTTCAATGGACACCTATGATGAATATTAAAGGGTTCATATTGCTGTAGTCTGGTTGAGCAGAGAAGACATTCTGGCAAGATGGGGAAATGACTCCAGCTCGTTCAATATTGGGTCGAAAATTATAAATTTAATCTCAAATTGTAGATAAGAATAATTCCTAAAATATGAGACTAAATTCAGAATTTTTGAGTGAATATTGAACGAGCTGAAGTCATTTTTCCATCTTGTCAGAGTGTCTTCTTTGCTTGGACAGACCACAACATGCCTTGAGGTTGTTATGGTGATTTTATTGAATTTTTTCATTGAAAGATTTTAATTCAATATCCAGTATAGAGTTTGGCTTTTGCTAACAGTTAACGTTTGTTAGCGTTTTGCGTATAAGTTAATTGATTCTCAGCTCTGACAGGACAGTTTGTGAGCTGTCTATGAGAGTAAATCATAACGAGAACGACCGAGCTATAGTCTTGCCAAGCAAAGAAGACCCCCTGAGAAGATGAGAAAATGACTCCAGCCAGGTCAATATTTGTTCAAGAATTATAAATGTGGTCTTGATCAAATTGTTCCCTACAATAAGAGAGCAAATTAATAATTTTTGAACCAATATTGAACGAGCTCGAGTCATTTTCCCATCTTGCCAGAGGGTCTTCTTTGCTTGGACAGACTATATATTATATAGTCTGCAAAGAATACATTCTGACAAGATGGGAAAATGACTCCAGCTCGATCAATATTGATTCAAAAATTGTGAATTTGGTCTCGAATTGTAGAACAGAATGTTTCTTACAATTTTAGATACAATTTATGATTTGTTTAACCAATATCGACTGAGCTAGAGTCATTTTCCCATCTTGCCTGAATTCCTTCTTTTCTTGGACAGACTTTTCCCTAACAGAGATTTCCTTCCTCTCTTTGCTCATGAAATTTGGTTTTATGAAATTTGAAGAAATTCACCAAAATTCTAATAACTTTGTTCAATATTAACTATCACAATAATTTCCCAACATGGGGAATTGTGGTTATGTCAACTGTAGAACTTCTTCGGAACTCCCCAAAAAATGAGCCATACGAAATAATCCATCTATATCTATATAAGCGAAATGTCACTGACTGACTGATTCATTCATCACCAGAACTAAGAATCCACTGAACCGAATGCGTTCAAATTTGGCAGGCATGTTCAGTTGGACGTTTAGACGCGCGCTAAAAACGGATTTTAAAAACTTTTCAAGGATACGCCAAATATTTTAGTTTTTCTAGAGTTTTTCGGCGTTTTCTTCATTTTTTGAGAACCAATGGGTAACTGTAAATTCAATTGTTCAGCGAGATTATAGATGAACCATTTTGAACTATTTTGAATCAAGTTTCAAACTATGACCGATATACTTCCCAAGGTTACGCTTAATATTAGCGTTTTACTATTTTTTGGAATTTTCGGATTTATTCTTAGATTTTTCTAGAACAAATTGGCAGAAAATGTTGAAATTGGGTAAACAGGTCCAGATTTGGTGTAGAAATGCTGTAGAACGGAATTTGCAGGCGAGCGAAGCGAGCCTGTTTGACTCACTTACACTGCCTATTCTGACGGGGGTACAGGGGGCGGAGCCCCCTGGCTAGGCGGAGAAGGCGAGCGAAGCGAGCCTGCCGGCTAGTAATAATATATATCTCATGCATAATGAATACAGTACCTCGGAATCTACTGAAAAACTAATCTTCAATTGAGAAAAATGGATAAAATTATTATTAATGAATGGGTAATGGAACAACATTGATAAAAATCTATTTGGATCTGTTAAAAATCTACTACGAAGAATTTCTTACTAGGAAGTTATGGTTTTCTTCTAGCTAGGAAATAATGAAAGGATATTGACGTCACAAAAACAATGAGAATATCGCCACACTGGTCTCCAAACAATTTTGACCAATTTCCAATTTCTGGTTGTTTTTCGAAACCAGTAAAAGCAATTTTTGACATCGCATATCGGTCAAATTTTTAATAAAACGGTCGAAATGGATATTGACATCAATTGCAGCTGGTGATGAGGAGAAATCATAGAAGAAGAAGAAGAAAAAGGAGAAGAAGCAGACAAAGAGAAAGAAGAGAGAAAGAAGAAACGAAGAAGATTACGAAGAAGGAGACGAAGAAGTAAGAAGGAGAAGAAAAATGAGTATAGCAAGAAGAAGAAGAAGAAGAAGAAGAAGAAGAAGAAGAAGAAGAAGAAGAAGAAGAAGAAGAAGAAGAAGAAGAAGAAGAAGAAGAAGAGAGAAGAAGAAGAAGAGAAGAAGAAGAAGAAGAGAAGAAGAAGAAGAAGAAGAAGAAGAAGAAGAAGAAGAAGAAGAAGAAGAAGAAGAAGAAGAAGAAGAAGAAGAAGAAGAAGAAGAAGAAGAAGAAGAAGAAGAAGAAGAAGAAGAAGAAGAAGAAGAAGAAGAAGAAGAAGAAGAAGAAGAAGAAGAAGAAGAAGAAGAAGAAGAAGAAGAAGAAGAAGAAGAAGAAGAAGAAGAAGAAGAAGAAGAAGAAGAAGAAGAAGAAGAAGAAGAAGAAGAAGAAGAAGAAGAAGAAGAAGAAGAAGAAGAAGAAGAAGAAGAAGAAGAAGAAGAAGAAGAAGAAGAAGAAGAAGAAGAAGAAGAAGAAGAAGAAGAAGAAGAAGAAGAAGAAGAAGAAGAAGAAGAAGAAGAAGAGGAAGAAGAAGAAGAAGAAGAAGAAGAAGACGAAGAAGAAGAAGAAGAAGAAGAAGAAGAAGAAGAGGAGGAGGAAGAAGAAGAAGAGAATGTAAGTGTTAGGAGAAAGTGGAAATTGGTATCATTTGACACTGGGCCACCAAAATAATGTCCTCACCAAAAAAAAAGAAAAACTGAAATGACTCGAATTTCTGTTATCAGGAAATAAAAATTTTGTCTCTCTATTATTGGACAGATGACGTAACACAAGATGTTACGTTCCTTTTTGTCAAAATCGATCGATCAATCATTTCTTGTGCCTTTCATTCTGGACTCCTGGACATTCTGTCTCTCGTAGATTCTAGAATTGACAAAATTCTGGATTAGGTTTTAGAATATCATTTCATAGTGGAATTACTTTTTCGTGAACATTCAGAATATATTTTACTTTGAATTTTCCGTATTTGATCATAGCTTATGACTAATAACCGGACATGACATAACCGTGAGGTCTATAATATTTGTTTGGGATTTATTTTTCTGTTTTTATATTTTTCTTCCTGTAACACGATTACGGCCAAACGTGTTGAGACTTGGCAGAATATTTTTTTCTAACCGCGCGTCGATGTAGATGTTGGGTTTTTTAATTTTTCAATTTGAGGACAAAGAAAGAAAGAAAATTGTACTAGTCTCTGATATAGATGTAGGCTACTTCATACACAGCTGTTACATTTTTTCCATTTTTCTCTGACACTTTTTCTACTTCTAAAATTTCCCCCCTCCTCCTCCTTCTCCTCCTCCTCCTCCTCCTCCTCCTCCTCCTTCTCCTCCTCCTCCTCCTCCTCCTCCTCCTCCTTCCTCCTCCTCCTCCTCCTCCTCCTCCTCCTCCCTCCTCTCCTCCTCCTCCTCCCTCCTCCTCTCCTCCTCCTCCTCCTTCTCTCCTCCTCCTCTCCTCCTCCTCCTCCTCCTTCTCCTCCTCTTTCTCCTCCTCCTTCTCCTTCTCCTTCTCCTCCTCCTCCTCTTAACAGCATTAAACTCGATATCCAAATCAATATGAGTTAGTTGTTTCACTGTTGACAAGTTCATATCATACATCCAATATAATAATGAAGGTCGACTTTTCAACACCACTTCTCAATCTCTCTCTCTCTCTCTCTCTCTCTCTCTTTCTCTCTCTCACTCTCTCTCTGCATCTCTTTCTCTCTCTCTATCTCTCTCTATTCTCTCTCTCTCTCTCTCTGACAATGCCAAGTGTTGATGGAAAGGATATCCTTATTATCCTTTCCCAAGAATGGACATATATATGTCTAAACTTCGCCTTTTCACTTAGATAACTTACACTCCTTATTCATTTTGCAGAGCCTCCAATTTAAAATCTGTGAATCTGTATAAATTTTGCATTCATTACTTCACCGTTTTTCGTATATTTACTAGAAGTGTCTATTTTGTGAAATTTATAGGATAATTTTGTTTCACTCATTCATATTACAATGTAGAATCTAAGCCGAATTTTGTTATCTATTTGAATAAAGTAATCTAATCTAATCCAATCTAATCTCTCTCTCTCTCTCTCTCTATATATATATATATATATATATATATATATATATATATATATATATATATATATATATATATATATATATATATTTCTTTTTCTCTGTCTCTCACTCTTTCTGACTCTCTCTCTCTCTTTCGCACTCTCTCTCTTGCTCTCTCTCTCTCCCTTTCTCTCTATCTCTTCCTCTCTCTCTTTCCTTCTCTTTCACTCTCTCCTTTTCTCTTTCCCTCTCTCTCTCTTAATCTCTCTCTCTCAATCTCTCTTCCTCCTTTACTTCCTCTCCCACTTTCTTCTCCTTTTCTCATCAATCTCTCTCTCATACACATAAAAACAAACATCACCTTATAAATTATTCCAGCACGCCCATATCAGCATTTAGAATACTATAATCTGTCCAAGCAGAGAAGACACTTTGGCAGGATGTGAAAATGTCTCCAGCTCGTTCAATATTGGTTCGAAAATTATGAATTTGGTCTTAAATTGTAGACACAATTCTGGTCTACAATTTGAGACCAAATCAATATTTTTTGAATCAATATTGACTGAGCTGGAGTCATTTTCTCATCTTGCCCGAGGGTCTTCTTTGCTTGGATAGACTATCAAATAATCACCCATAGGAACAGACATGTGAGTGTTTATAGTCTGACCAAACAGAGAAGACCCTCTGGCGAGATGTGAAAATGTCTCCAGCTCGTTCAATATTGGTTCGAAAATTATTAATCTGGTCTTAAATTGTAGGAAACATTCTGATCTACAATTTAAGACCAAATCGATATTTTTTGAATCAATATTGACTGAGCTGGAGTCATTTTCCCATCTTGCCCGAGGGTCTCCTTTGCTTGGACAGACTAAAATAGAGTAGTAGAAACCAAAAATCAAGACAGTTGGGGAATGACTGTTAACAATGCTCAGCTCTGTCAGGACAGTCTGAATCTGTCTTTGAGGGCGAATTTGTATAACTCGGGTCAATATTGTCACTATTTATTCAGGCAGACAGGTCACTGATTGTCCTGAAAGAGCTGACAATCAATAACAGTGACTCGCTAGACGTCTTAATTTGTGGTGTGTGTCATATCTGATTGAAAAATGAGTAAATAGATTCGCCCTGTCTGCTTTTATGACATATCTATCGATTTATTGGTATGGTTGTGTCAAGAAGAGAAGAGCCTTTGGCAACATGGCTGCCATTCACTGCTGCCAGTAGTCGAAATGAAAATTGTTCCAACATAACCAAATTTAGGAAGAAATAATACAGCCTCAGACTATTTTTTCTGTCTCGATTCATAATTATGTTATGTTTCGTGTTATTATATTATGTCAACTAACCGGCAGGCTCGCTTCGCTCGCCTTCTCCGTCTAGCCAGGGGGCTCCGCCCCCTGGACCCCCGACAGCATCGGCGGTGTAGGTGAGTCAAACAGGCTCGCTTCACTCGCCTGGAAACCTCTGTCACTGTAAGCTGAGACAAACAGGCTCGCTTCGCTCGCCTGAAAATTCCGTTCAGACGGGATTCGAAATTTACTGAACACAGCATTTCTAGTCCTAATCTGGACCTGTTTAACAAATTTCAACCTTTTCTGCCAATTTTTTCTCGAAAAATCTAAGAAAAATTACGAAAATTCCGAATAATAGTAAAACGCTGATAATGAGCGTAACCTTGGGAACTATATTGGACATAGTTTGAAACTTGATTCAATATCTTCCAAATTAGTTTATCTATAA
>CM029559.1:4599858-4632358 GCA_017141385.1 Sogatella furcifera | reverse complement strand
GGGAAGAAACAATAATGTTTTATTAGGATGGCTGTAATAAAGTTTTACAAGGTGATGGCTGTACCTGTTCTGCTATATGGAAGTGAAACAAGGGTCACGACGAAACCGCTTGAGAGCAGGATACAGGCAGCAGAAATGAGATTCCCACGCAAAACAAAAGGCTGTGATCGCCGGGACCACATAAGAAATTAAGATAAAGAAGAGAACTGAGTGATTTCAACATTAATGAGAAAGTTATTGCATATCGCAACCAATGGAGAGCACATGTCAACAGAATGCCGGAAGAAAGAGTTCCCTTGAAGATTTTAAACTACCAACTAATTGGAAAAATAGATGTGGGTAGACCTCGGAAAAAATGACAATAAAATATAATTACTAAATTATTAAATATAGATTTGTAAAACATGTAGAATAGAATAAAAATACAGGCTTTGTTCCAAAAACTCTTTGTTACCAAGATAACAATGGCAATAAATTGAGATTTTTCAAAATATATTAATCTTTCCAATTTTTAGAGGCTTCAGTGAGGTTCTAAAATGATCAATTCCTATGTAAAATTAACTGAGGAATTCAATGAAACGAGTTCCAAGTTTGTAACTTTAACGGTTATTGAGAAGATTGGGAAACATATATGCTAGAAAACGCCATTTTTCAACAATAAGGGTTGTAACTGGATAAGGAATCATGAATTTGTATTTTTTATTAATGGAAGTTGAAGAGAGTCGGATTTTAAAGAAAAAATTAAATGGCAGCGATTGTGTAAATCCTACCCAAATCTCAAAAAATTCGACAAAACATAGCACATGTGATAAATTTTTATTTAGTAGCGAATTTTACATAGGAGTTGATCATTTTAGAACCTCAGTAAAGCCTCTAAAAAATTAGAAAAATAAATATTTTTTGAAAAATCTGAATTTTCTGCCATTGTTATTTCGGTAACAAAGCGTTTTTGGGGGTTGGTCCCATGGAACTTTTTTGTCTACTTGGTGTAAGGAATCAGCCTGAGAAGTATTGCACATTCCTCCTGAAACACCCTGTATATACATATTTTGAATACCGGTAATGGATAAATTAAAGCGGTGAGTCGGAACAGGCAAGAGCCTGATCCTTAAATGCAAAAAGAAGAAAATTTGGGATTTAATACAACTCGAGAGAATTTGAGATATCCACCTTATGACTCCCAGCACAGGATCATCTAATTCATTAAATTTTAACAAGCTGCTCAATGGTGATACCTGATGAACCTAAACCTAAACCTGAATCTATGAACCCTTTGAGTAGTTGTGAAATTGATATTGTGGTAGTTATCCATAATAAATGGAAAGACAAGACGTTGTCAAACCACTGATTTATTAGAAAATCGAGATACCGGTTTCGGTTGTTACACCATTATCAATCTCTGGTAAACTAAAACTTAACGGACAGATCAGCAGTATTCATACTAACGGTGAAGCGCCGCTATTGGTAGACGCTTGAGCCAATGACCGTGAACGTCTGCCATTGGCCTAGACAAGCTCCTCCCCGATTAGCGGTTCATTCAAACATCACAAAATGGCGTTTCAAACAGAAAATACAATTTACGATCGATAAATAGCTACAGTAACCTACAAAATATGAGTAAAAATATACGGAAAGATGAGGAAAACAACGGAAGGAACTAATACAGTAATATCTGACTAACAAATTATGATAAAATTTGATTTGTGGTATTGTATTGAATCTATGAATCTTGAATTCCAAGTGAATCTTGAATTCCAAGTGAAACTTGAATTTCAAGGGGTGGAGCCTTCTGGACCACCAGCAATATCAATAAGACAAACAGGCTCACTTCGCTCGCCTGCAAACTTCCCAGCAAGTTCAACAAGATAAGCATCTTTGCTTCGCTCGCCTGCAAATTCCATTCGAACCACTGGCGGCTCGTATCCACCAAACAGGTGAAGTGCCAGTATCTTTTACTGTATAGCACTTCACCTGTTTAATGTGCACGAGCCGCCAGTGATTCAAACTGGTTTGCTTTGTTCATCATGTCACTTAACAGGATCTTTCGAGTTCATATTTGATGGTTTGAGAATCAATTTAGTTATTCTATCTAATTCTAGGTTGAATCAACCTGCTTATGTGATATGAACGTATTTAAATCATTAATTTTTATGGAAGTGCAGAGCAAACCTTGAGAAACGTGATAACTGGCGTCATGTTAGAAGGATTTCAACATTTCTGAACAAGTTTCTAGAAGTAATCTGAAACAGTCTACTAAAATTGAACACTATCGTCTTCATCTTTAATGAGTTCAACAGTCAAAGCTGAAACTGTATCTCTTACAATTTATAATAACATACTGAAAAAAAATTCTGTCCGGCAGCTGGCGGTCGGAAAGAGTGCATTTCAAATGCAATTCTATGATGGCTCAAATCATATGACTTATAATGAGCTATTCAGGGTATGAATTCAAAGGCGCCGTTTTCGAAAAACACAATTTTTGGCATTGTGTTATTCACCATTTTCTCTGACATTTTTGATTGGATTTTTTTCGTTGATTGTTTCGCTCAAATTGTAGGGAATAATTAGGGTATTATACCCACCAATTTTCAAAACGATCACGTTATTGGTCGATTTGTAGTGATTTTTCAAAATTTTCATCCCCTAATTTCACCCCCTACCCTTGGACCAATTTGGCTGGTTAACGAACTTGACCGAGATATTAACACTAATGATTTTTGTGCAAAATTTGGTCGCTCTCCGACAAGCCCTTCGGGAGTTATCGTGTTAACAAGAAACTGTACATATATAAATATAAATATAAATATATATATATATAGAGATATATGAATTTGAACGGACATCAGATTCGTGTTCTAGGGGCTCGGAAACGTGTAAAAAATATATCACATCATAAATTTTCGATTGTCAGGGCAAGACCAATAGTGCATTTTTTCAAATGAAATGCACTAATAGCTTGTGTTATATTTCACAAATATATATGTTAGATAATCAAAATTTTGAATATTAGTTTCATAAAGAAGCTTTAAATAAAACATATCTAAAACTTTGAAAGATTTTGAATCAACTTGGAAACTTTGGAGCAAAATTAAGTCGAACTCACTGGTAGCCATTACAGCCACTGGCTGCTTGTACCCATGAAACAAGTGAAGTGCCCGTATCTTTTACTGCATAGCACTTCACCTGTTTCGTGGGCACGAGCTGCCAGTGATTACAGCTAGTGAACATCTTCTGCTAATTAGTTCTTATTGTTATTGGAAACTAAACTGTTTTTATTTTCGTTTCAGGTGAGTTCGGAAAAACATTATTGTAAAGGCGAGGAGCCAGGAGCGTGTTGGTAAATATTACATTTTGGAAATAATTGTCTGAAATATTGATTATGATTCTTTTATTCATTCGATTAGATTTAGATTTAGATCTCTTTATTCATTCAGATAGCAACAAAATATTCATGCTTAGTTCCTAGATTACAAGAGTCACCCTCAAATCTAATTATTCTATTATTTTTACAAGTTACACACTAATTTCGATATTTTACACTACAATCTTCACAGGATATTCTATAATCTATTCAATGAGAGAGGTTACATGTGAATGCAAAAATCCTAGAACAATTATCCAAACAATATGCTACTTGCTTGCAATCTTACTTGTTGTGCATCAAAATATTCAAATAAAAAGGCGAAGTTTGGACATAAAAATGTCCATTCTTGGGAAAGGATAAGTATATCCTTCCCATTAACACTTGGCCTGTTAAATTCTTCTTCTTCTCCTGCTTCTTTTTCTTCTTCTTCTGCTTCATCTTCTACTTCTTCTTCCTCTTATCCTTCTTCTTCTTCTTCTTCTTCTTCTTCTTTTTCTCCTTCTACTGTTTTTGTTTTTCTCAAGAGAATATCTTGCCCGTTAATTGGCCAGTTATTTAGAATTTTCAATTCACAGGAATCTTAAGATCATCTACTTTACTTCTCCTCCTACTCCTCCTCCTCCTCCTCCTCCTCCTCCTCCTCCTCCTCCTCCACCTATTATTCTTCTCCTTTTTCTCCTTCTTCTTCTTCTTCCTCCTTTTTTGCCTTCTTCCACCTTACCCGTCACTTTAATTAATTCCCTTGCTGAAATCAGCGCTTTCAACTTCCATAGGAACCTATCCAGAGAACTGAAAAGTTCGGCTTTCAGAGCTTTTGAAATCTCTGATTCCTTTTAATCATAAATATCAAGCAGTTAAAAACTTTTAGACCAATGATTGAGCCTTAAAATACGATGAACTATGAGTATTTTTCATGATTTTCTATAAAAAATCGCGATTTCATAGAGATTCATATTTTCGAAATCCTTCAATATTATGATAAATATCATTAAAATTTCAGAATCTTCACAAAAATTTCCTCTCATAATCTTCCTTATCAATCATAAAATATTGAAAGTTTAACTCGATAATGATTCAATTCGTTATTTCCTCTAGTGGAAATATTCATCTATCCGTTCAATAGAGTTTATAAACTTCAATATTCACATTACTTCATTTTCAGATATTTCAAAAATAACCTATTTATTTCACTTTTCAATTTAACTTTCAAAGTATATTATCTCTGAGTTTTTTCTCATCAAAATATAGAGATGAGATATAGCTTGCTGACTTTAATATAATAAATTGAATTAATGAATAAAAATAAAAATAAAATCAGATAACCTTTTTAAACTTTGAAAACATTATTTTATCACGAACATGATTTGGTGCTCTAGCCCTTTTTCAATGTTTATTTGTATCTATCAATCTTGAAATAGCCCTAAGGCTGAGGCCGCACTGCCGGTGGGTAGAGCCTGGAGGGTGGAGGGTAGTTGGTGAATCTATAGAACATACACACCATCCACAGTAATACATTGTATGAATGGTATGACGTCATTCTGTTTTTTGAGGTTATGTTGTCCATATTTAAGAGTTTCATGATGGCGGCTGAACACATACCATTCATATGATGTATTACTGTAGATGGTGTGTATTTTCTATGGATTTACCAACTACCCTCCACCCTCCACGCTCTACCCACCGGCAGTGCGGCCTCAGCCTAGAAGAACAAAAATACGACCAATATTATTCAAAGCAATATTTGAACTCACTTGAAATATTAAACAAAAACAATTCACTACACTATAATCATAGCCCAGTACACTACACTGCATCATAATGCACTGAAAATGCAATAAAACTAGGAGAACTTTGAAATAAACCTGTAATAACTTTTCCTGAATATTTCATCTGACTCATTCCCTTATTGAGCTGCACATTATAAGATGAGAAGGCTATATTCTGTCCAAGTAAAGAAGAAGTGTGAAGTTTAATTCAAAATTGAATGAGTACTACAGTGGATATTGATGTAGTGGAACGTTTTCATAATAAAGTTATCGATTTTTTCAATTGTTGAATCAAACCCCTTCTTCATTCAATTGGGATTCATAAAGTAGAGAATTTCCAACATCAAAATAATATGAGCTTTCAATGAAAATTTGAAATCTTTCGCCCTCATTATCTTAGTGAAAATCTCAATTTCTATGTTTACTGATAAATTGATTAAACTTTTGACGTCAGAAAACCACTCACAAAGTTTATTAATTCATTTTAGAAATACCCTGAATACTGATTCATAGAACAAGGCCCTGGAAAAAACCGATTTAAAGTTTTTATGAAAAATCAGAGTTTCTCAAGTAAATCCTTCCCTATTTTGAACACTCATTATCCGAGCTGGAGTCATTTTCTCATCTTGCCAGAAAGTCTTCTTTGCTCATACAGACTAATAAATTGATGTAGGCTATATCGATATATTGGAAGATATCGATATTTAATACCAGTCTGTTTCAAGATATTTGTTTATTATAGGATAGAAAGATAGCAAGATTATATCTGTCCATATCTACTGATTATATTGGTATTTCGGTAGATATAATTATATACCTGTTATGTGATGTAATAGTCATGTTTTATAGCATCAAGAATTATGTATTCATATACTAAGTATGAAATATATTGAAATAAAAATTATATATTATACCGGCATCCGTAGATATATACCGGTATACGTATCTCTATCAATTCTAATTGTAATGATATACCGGAACCTATCGATATATATATACCGGTATACTCACACCGGTGCACCGGTATGCTATAATGTTACACCGCATCATGGTGCTATCACAATACTGATAGAATCACCCTATTAGACCGGGAATCCTTTAATCCAGCGGAAAATCAAGAGACTGCGGGATGAATACAAATCAGGAATCGAGCCCGGTATAGTCTGTCCAAGCAAAGAAGACCCTCTGGCAAGATGGGAAACGACTCAAGCTCGATCAATATTGGTTCAAGAATTATCAATTCGATCTCAAATTGTAGGAAACAATTTGATTCACTATTAATACTACATTTAAAATTCTTGAAAAAATATTGACCAAGCTGGAGTCATTTTCCTAACTTGCCAGAGGCTCTTCTTTGCATCGACAGACTATACCACTAAGACACAGGTAGTCTCTCCAAGCAAAGAAGATATTCTGGCAAGATGGGAAGATGACTCCAGCTCATTCAATGATGGTTAAAAAATTATAAATTTGGTCTCAAATTGTAGAGCAGAATGCTCTTTAAAATTTGAGAACAAATTCATGATTTTTGAACTTATATTGAGCGAGCTGAAGTCATTCTCCCATCTTGCCAGAATGTCTTCTTTGCTTGGACAAACTATAATTAATAATAAATTGAACTCGGCATTAATCTCCTTTTTAAAAAATAACAAAATTTTCTATCGAATTGAAACAACATTGCTCCCAAAACTGAAATAATAATTATATGGAAATAAATTCAAAGAAAGTCAAACTTTAATAAATTATTATTGAAATAAGATTTAAAAATTCCCCTCCTTCCCTTGAAATATTCTCTCTCCTTCCAAGCACTTCTGAATTTTTTCTGTTGTTTCATCTTAAGAAAATAAATTTTCGGAAAATCTTAATTTAAAAAAAATACCCTTCCTTCCCACCAAATAATACCCCTGCTTCCTTCCAATATATTCTACGTTTTTTCTATTGTTTTTATAAGAAGAAAGAAATCTCCAAATTTGAATTTAGTGCCACAGATTGCTATTCACTTGTGAAAATCATCTTTTATGCATTCATCTTTCGCAAAGTCAGCGAAAGTTTCCGGTAACTGAAAAGTTGAACTTTAATCGAAAACAGCTTCCCCTAAAAAACTTTCTCCAACTTCTGTTACAGTCTGTCCAAGCAAAGAAAATATACTGACAAGATGGGAGAATGACTCCGGCTCGGTCAATATTAGTTCAAAAATTATCAATTAGGTCTTAAATTGTTGAGGAGAAATTATCCTATAATTTGAAATAAAATTTATAAGTTTTGAACCAATATTGATTGAGGTGGAGTCATTTTCTCGTCTTGCCTGAATGTCTTCTTTGCTTAGACATATTTCACTTCTGATTGCAATAGACCGTGATTACGTCTCTGAATTTTTTTTGTCTTGTGACATTTTTTTGAATCTTTAATGATTTTTTTCTATCTTCGTCTTCTATTATTCTCATATCTTCTTGATTTCTATTCTCTCCTGCTTCTCCACTTTATCTTTCCACACACATAGTCTGTCCAAGCAAAGAAGACCCTCTGGCAAGATGAGAAAATGACTCCGGGTCGGTCAGTATTGGTTCAAAAAATATGGATTTGACCTCAAATTGTAGATAAGAATGTTTCCTACAATTTGAGACCAAATTCATAGTTTTTGAATGAATATTGACCGAGATGGAGTAAATTTCTCATTTTGCCCGAGGGTCTTCTTTGCTTGGACAGACTATACCTCTCTATTATGCTGTATAGTAAGCGAATCTCAATTTTTTTTAAATGGGGGGTTGAATAACCAACTTCGTATATGAATTAAAATTGTAGCGATGTGTCAAATGTAATAGAGGGTTGATTTCCAAAAAAAAAAAAAAAAGAGAATTTATTTCAAATGCAAGGTAACAACCATACATATTTTATTATCATTCAATAACAATAGGGCTATTGTATTATTTTCAAGTGGACAATCTCTATAATACAGAGTGATTCAGGAGGAATGTGCAATACTTCTCAGGCTGATTCCTTACACCAAGTAGACAGAAAAGTTCCATGGGACCAACCCCCTAAAACGTTTTGTTACCGAGATAACAATGGCGGAAAATTGAGATTTTTCAAAATATATAAATTCCTCTAATTTCTTAGAGGCTTTAGTGAGGTTCTAGAATAATCAAATCCTATGTGAAGTTAGCTGAGGAGTTCAATGGAACAAGTTCCAAGTTTGTAACTTCAACGGTTATTGAGATAATTGGAAAAATATGCTAACAAACACCATTTTTTTTAACAATAAGGGTTATAACTGGATAAGGAATCATAAAATTGTATTTTTTATTGATGGAAGTTGAAGAGAGTCGGATTCTCAACAAAACGTTGAACGGCGACGAGTGTGTAAATCTTACCCAAAGCTCAGAAATGGCGATCAAAAATCGCAAAATTGACAAACCATAGCACAAGTGATAAATTTGTGTTTAGTAGTGATTTTGCAATTTTTGATCGCTATTTCTGAGATTTGGGTAAGATTTACACAATCTCCGCCACCTAACTTTCTCTTTAGAATCCGACTCTCTTCAACTTCCGTTAATAAAAAATACAATTTTATGATTCCTTATCCAGTTATGAACATTATTGTGGAAAAAATTGCGTTTTCTAGCATATTTCTCCAATTATCTCAATAACCGTTAAAGTTACAAACTTGGAACTGGTTTCATCAAATTCCTCAGCTAATTTTACATAAGAATTGATCATTTTAGAACCTCACTGAAGCCTCTAAAAAAATTAGAAAAATTAATATATTTTGAAAAATCTCTATTTTCCGCCATTGTTATCTCGGTAATGAAGCGTTTTTGGGGGTTGGTCCCATGGAACTTTTTTGTCTACTTGGTGTAAGGAATCAGCCTGAGAAGTATTGCACATTCCTCCTGAAACACTCTGTATATGAAAGCCAAATGGCACTCATTCACTTACTCACTCACTCATCAGCAGAATTAAGATACTACCGAACCGAATGCGTTCAAATTTGACAGGCATGTTCAGTTGGACCGTTATATGCGTACTAAGAACTGATTTTTGAAACTTCCCAAGGGTACGCCATATATTTGAGTTCTTCGGCATTTGCTTAATTTTTTCAAGAACCAATCGGTAGAGAATGTTGAAATTTTGTGGAGAGGTTCGTCTTAGGTCTAGAAATGTTGAGCTCGAAAATTTTTGAAATCCTTCCGGGATTACGCAAGTAATCAATTTTTTCAAAATTTCAGATGAATTTCGGGTTGCATATCTTCCGTCTTGATACGACCAATCCTTACTGTAAATTCAATGGTTCAGTGAGATTATGGATGAACTAATTTGGAAGATATTGAATCAAGTTTCAAACTATGTCCGATATACTTCCCAAGGTTACGCTTGATATTAGCGTTTGACTATACTGTTCGAAAGTTTCTTAATTTTTCTTAGATTTTTGGAGGACAAATTGGCAGAGAATGTACTGACAGTACTGAAACAGTACTGTACTATTGTTCAAGTACTATTTATTTTGGTTGAAACTGTATTACAAAAATTTCTGTCTCATGACAAGTTCTTGATAGCCTACTCTCATTAACTCCTTGACCACAAAAATTACAATTATTGTAAACCTAACACCAAGAATCACACAACAAATTACCACCAACCACTAGAATTTCACCCAGCGCGGGTTCCCCTCACTAATCCTAAGCTAGCTTTCGCCAGCACTGACTGACACCTCAAATGCCACCTACTTAACACCAGTATACGGACCGAAATGTAAGCTGCTGGTGAAAAACGACCTGGCAGCAAAGCTGACCTCGACAAATTGCTTTAATCAACGTTGGCGCTGTGATATATCGTTTCTACTGTTGGCAGTACTGGGAGATATAATAGACAGATTGTATCATAGAAATATTATTGACTAGAAGGCAGGCTCGCTTCGCTCGCCTTCTCCGCCTAGCCCCCCTGGACCCCCGACAGTATCAGCAGTGTCAGTGAGTCAAACAGCAAAACCTCTGTCAATGTCAGCTGAGACAAACAGGATCGCTTCGCTCGCCTGCAAATTCCGTTCAGTAGGGGTTTGGAATTTATTGAGCACAGCATTTCTACACCTAATCTGGACCTGTTTACCTGATTGCAACATTTTCTGCCAATTTGTTCTAGAAAGATCTAAGAAAAAATCCAAAAATTCCAAAAAAATAGTAAAACGCTAATATTAAGCGTAACCTTGGGAAGTATATCGTACATAGTTTGAAACTTGATTTAATATCTTTCAAATTAGTTCATCTATAATCTCGCTGAACCATTCAATTTACAGTTAGGATTGGTCGTATCAAGGCGGTAGATATGCAACCCGCAACACATCTACAATATTGAAAATCTGATTACTGGCGTAATCTTGAACGGATTGCAAAAATATTTCAACACAACATTTCTAGACCTTATCGGAACCTGCCCACCAAATATCAACATTTTCTACCGATTGGTTCTCGAAAAAATGAGGCAAACGCCGAAAACTCTATAAAAACTAAAATGTATGGCGTATCCTTGAAAAGTTCCTAGAATCCGTTCTTAGCGCGCGTCTAAACGTCCAACTGAACATGCCTGCCAAATTTGAACACATTCGGTTCAGTGGATTTTTGTTCTGGTGATGAATCAGTCAGTGCCATTTCGCTTTTATAGATATAGATTGATAATGAGAAGCGGTTTGAGAAGCGGTTTGTCCCAGTGGTAGAGAGCGTCTAATCGGTGAGATTAGATAAGCGACGTGCCTCTATCACCACTGTTGTAACGGTGACCGGCTCCTCTGAATTCAATTCATGAGCCTCAAAAATCGCTTCCCGGTGGTTCGGAACCCACCTAAAGCAGTAGGTCCATTCATCTCTCATCATCATCCTTCCCATTACCCACGCACAGGCCCAAGAGCCCATGTGGGCATCACCCTCAAAAAAAAAAAATAATAATAAAAAAATGGTGTAACAACCGAAACCGGTATCTCGATTTTCCAATAAATCAGTGGTTTGACAACCACAATCTAGTCTTTTCATTTATCATTTTATTCTAGATCACTCATACAGAAAATGCTCCTAGGATATCGTAGAATGTTTTGTCTTTTCTCTTTTGATAGGGAATATTGTTACATCCTTGTCAACAACCAGATATAACCACAGATACGTGTTCTCAAGATGATTGAGACACAAGCAACTGTTGTAACGATGGTAATTTCTATTTCTTCCTCCTTCTCTATCTCTTTTTCATCTTCCTCCACCTCCTATTCTTTCTCCTTCATCTTCACTTCCTCCACCATCTTCCTTTCAACTTCACCTTCTTCTCCTTCCCGTCCTCATCATCTGCTCTTTCCTTCTCTGAGGTAGCAATTTTTATTGTCATCATATTTTCTCAGAGACAATACTCCGTTGGGAAATAAAAAATAGTTGCGGTGAAGGTGAATCAAACGTTGTTCGGGTTTTTGGCAGTGTTACAGTAACAGTCTGTCCAAGCAAAGAAGACATTCTGGCAAGATGGGGAAATGACTCCAGCTCGTTAACAGAAATTATAACTTTGATCTCAAATTGTAGTAAATGTTGTCATCCACAATTTGGGGCCAAACTTATAATTTTTGAACCAATATTGATCGAGCTGGAGTCATTTCCCCATCTTGCCTGAATGCCTTCTTTGCTTGGACAGACCATACAGTTGCAGCCCAAGGTGGAAGAAATAGTCACGTCAACTGACAAATTTGAGAGGAATGAAACACATCAATTTTTATGTTTCTTCAGAGTTCGTTACCCTGCTACGCTAGGACCAGGTTTCTAAGCGAAACGATACCTTATATGAAAACTGAACTTTAAAACTTAGAGCTGTTCAAAATAATTGAAAAATAAATGAAAATCAAGCACCCTTTTTTAAAAAAATGTGTTTCAATAATTTTAAAGTTTTTTAAAAGGGTGTTTGATTTTCATTTACTTTCGATAGCTTATAATATAGTTATATTAATTATTATATTCATCTATTTATTCATTTATTAACGAGATTAAAATAGAATAAGATTGAAACACAGACAATGTCCAAAAAGGTTTTTTCGCCAATTTTGGTTAAAATATTCAAAATAGAGGTTATGTCCACACTTGAAACTTAAATTGTTCACAAATTTGAACTTAAGGTAAAAAAAACTATGAAACCATATTTTAGAATTTGGAAGGTTGTTACATAAATAAAAAGAACCAAAACACTAATAATATTACCTAAAATATTAATTTCTACTTAAAATTTTGAAACCCAAAATAGATAGACTTTCATGAAAGTTGATACATAAAACTGGTATAATATGATAACTTGTAGACTAGGATACTAAACACTTCTAAAGTCTCCCTCAGACGGCGGATTTCTGATACGCAATAGTGATACAGAATTGATACAGGAAGGAAGCTCGTTGATACGAGACATTTTAATTCTTCTTGATACAGTGTCAAGTATTGATACAGGGAGGAAACTCGTTGATACAAAACTACAATTTGAGAACAAATTGAAAATTTTTGAACCAATATTGACCGAGCTGGAGTCATTTTCTCATCTTGCCAGAGGCTCTTCTTTGCTTGGCCAGACTACCATCAGAGAGATTCAGCCTAACATCAACTCCAGGGAAATCCAGGTGAACTATTTCTGACTTGACACACGCTAATGCAGGCTTTGTGTGAACTGTCACTCACTATTAGAGTTTAGTTGTCGATGTGAAATGCTCCATTTTCTAGGCCGTGTTTTGAAATAAACGCCTGTGTGAAAGGTTGCATCTATGAGGATGTGTTACAAAATAATCGTCGGTGTGAAAGGTTGCATCTATGAGGATGTGTTACAAAATAATCGTCAGTGTGAAAGGTTGCATCTATGAGAATGTGTTACAAAATAATCGCCCGTGTGGTAGGTTCCATTTATCGGAACGAGTTAAAAAATAATCACCAGTGTGAAATGCTTCATTTGCTATGTTATTCTACGAAAAATCGTCAGTGTGAAAGGATGCATTTGCTAAGCCGTGAAACAAAAAATCGTCTGTATAAAAGGCTGCATTCCCTAGGACGTAAAACTAAATCATCACCGGTGTGAAAGACTGCATTTGCTAGGCTGTGCTGCAATAGAAATGTAAATGTATAATTTGTCCAAGCAAAGAAGACGGTCAGGCAAGATGAGAAAATTACTCCAGCTTAGTTAATATTAATTCAAGAATAATTGATTTGGCCTTAATTGTAGGAAACATTCTGATCCACAATTTGAGACCAAATAAATATTTTTTGAACCAATATTGATCAAGCTGGGGTCATTTTCTTATCTTGCCAGAGGTTCTTCTCTGCATGGACAGACTATAAAAGGCTGAATATACTAGTAGGTCAATAACAGAACTATAGGCCATATTAGAGTCTGTCCAAGCAGAGAAGACCCTCTGGCAAAATGTGAAAATGACTCCAGCTCGGTCAATATTGGTTCAAAAATCATTGATTTGATCTCAAATATTATAGATCAAAATGTTCCCTATAATTGAGACCAAATCAATACTTTTTGAACCAATATTGATCGAGCTGTGGTCATATTCTCATCTTGCCAGAGGGTCTTCTTTGCTTGGACAGACTATGAATCAATGTCGATGTGGAAGGCTGCATTTGCTGAGCCGTGCTACAAAAAAGTCGTCTGTGTGAAAGTCTGTATTTGATAAGCCGTACTACAAAAAAATCGTCTGTGTGAAAGTCTGCATTTGCTAAGCCGTACTACAAAATCAACGTCCATGTGAAATGTTACCTTTGCTAAGCAAGGGTTCGAATTGTTCGTCTGTGTGAAAGGCTTCATTTGCTAACCCAGGTTTCAAAATGATTGTCTGTGTGTGAAGCTTCTTTTGCTACGCCGGGTTTTAAAATGTCAACTGGACAGAAACGGAACTGACCTGACCTTATTGAATACTTGATGAGGCTGAGAGGAAGAGTCTGATCTGTACGTGACGTGGGATAATAGTGAGTGAGAGAGGTTGGATTAGATTAGATTTATTTTTTCATGTTGATGAACAAAATTTAGAGATACAGAGAGAATCAATAAATATACTAAAGAGACTCTTAAGAGTGCTTAGCATGTTGATTTGAAATAAATACTTCTAAAAAGGGGTTTGTGATTTCAATTTCATCCATTAATAACATTCATTGTGATACAGTCTGTCCAGGAAAAGAAGATATTCTGGCAAGATGGGAAAATTACTCCAGCTTGGTCAAAACTTATAAATTTGGCCCTAAATTGTAGAAAATTTTCTGCTATACAATGTTATATAATTTGAGGCTAAATTTCATCATTTTTGAACCAATATTAAATGTGATAGAGTTATTCCATCTCGCTGGAATGTCTTCTTTGCTTGGACAGACTAAAGTAGCCCTAGACAAAAAGAAACAACCCCAACTCTCATTATTTGATTCACATAAAAAATGAAGTGATAATTAATTTTTTTTCTGATTTTGGGTCATCGTGCTCAACAGCAGATGGAAGATAATAAATGAAAAGACAAGATGTTGTCAAACCACTGATTCATTAGAAAATCGAGATACCTGTTTCGGTTGTTACACCATTATCAATCTCTGGTAAATTCTGATAAACAGTTTACCAGAGATTGATAATGGTGTAACAACCAAAACCGGTATCTCGATTTTCTAATAAATCAGTGGTTTGACAACATCTTGTCTTTTCATTTATTATGGATAACTACCTCAATATCACCTTCACAACTACTTAGAGTAATGATATTTCCAGTTTATTCGTATCGAGTACAATATAATAATTGCAACCATTCATCCTGGATTAATTAAACTTGGTTAAAACCTTTTCTTTTTCAATTTAAACTACGAGAATAGTGCAGTTTTGGGATCATAAGGTTGTAGTATACTGATAGATTTATGAAGCTTCATAAACCATGGAAAATTACATGATATTGCGATAGTCTGTCCAAGCAAAGAAGACCCTATGACAAGATGAGAAAAAGACTACTGCTCTGTCAATATTGGTACAAAAATTAATAATTTGGTCTCGATCGTAGGAAACATTCTGATCTACAATTTGAGGTGAAATCAATGATTTTTTCACCAATATTGACCGAGTTGAAGTCACTTCCTTATCTTGCCAGAGGGTCTTATTTGTTTGAACAGACTTTATCAGGATATTGCAAACATTCATAGTTTGTGTCAGCTTCTGTATTCGTATAACTGTTTTGCAGGTCCATAAAACGTCACTAGTATAGTCAAGCAAATAAGACATTCTGGCAAGATGGAAAAATGATCTTAAATTGATCTTAAATTGTTGAGAGAATGTTTCCTACAAATTGAGAACAAATTAAAAATTATTTAATCAAAATTGACCTAGATACTGGCACTTTACATGTTTCGTGGGTACGAGCCTCCAGTGGCTTCAACTAGTTTTTCTTTCGAATTTGGTAGTCCAAATAAATGTATGAAAGGATAATGATAATCACAATCAACATCTCCTGAGTGATATAAAGTTCTCCTGATATGTGTATTATATTCATATATACTACAACTCTTTGTATACCAGCCGGCCGGCTCGCATCGCTAGCCTTCTCCTCCTAACCAGGGGGCTCCGCCCCCTGGACCCCCGACAGTATAGGCAGTGTAGGTAAGTAAAACAGGCTCGCTTCGCTCGCCTGCAAATTCCTTTCAGAAGGGATTCGAAATTTATTGAGCACACCATCTTTACACCTAATCTGGACCTGTTTACCTAATTTCAACATTTTCTGCCAATTTGTTCTGGATAAATCTAAGAAAAACTCCGAAAATCCCAAAAAATAGTAAAACGCTAATATTAAGCGTAACCTTGGGAAGTATATCGGACATAGTTTGAAACTTGATTCAATATCTTCCAAATTAGTTCATCCATAATCTCGCTGAACCATTCAATTTACAGTTAGGATAGGTCGTATTGAGGCGGAAGATATGCAACCCGCAACACATCTACAATTTTGAAAACCTGATTACTGGCGTAATCTTGAACGGATTGTAAAAGTATTTCAACACAACAGTTCTAGACCTTATCTGAACCTGCCCACCAAATATCAACATTTTCTACCGATTGGTTCTTGAAAAAATGAGGAAAACGCCGAAAAACTCTAGAAAAACTAAAATTCGAAATTCAAAATTCATTTATTTATCCTAAAAAAAAAAAAAATCACAAACTTAGAAAAAAATAAATTACATTAGAATAGTATAAGCATGGAATGAAATAATTCTAAATCAAAAAATACAATATAAATTAGGGAGGTCCCTGCAAGGTTAAAGAACCTGTGCGCAGAGGCCGAGTGTTTACACAATACTCAATTTCTTTAAATAAACTCCAAATCGAAAAGTAATTAGACAATTCTATATGTAAATGAGTTCAAAAATTACAGAACTATACTGGAAGAAACAAAGGGAAGGGATTGGTAAGGAGAGAAGAGAGGAAGTGGAGAGACCTAATAAAATAAAATTAATTAAATATACTTTTCAATGAGGAAAATTACCAGAAGTCTATCCTTGAAAGGTTTTTAAAATCCGTTCTTAGTGCGCGTCTAAGCGTCCAACTGAACATGCCTGCAAAATTTGAACGCATTTGGTTCAGTGGATTTTAAGTTCTGGTGATGAATGAATGTGCCATTTCGCTTTTATATATAGAGATTGTACAAATCTATATTGTATTCAAGTTTGAACAGTAATGTGTTTGTGCGTGGAACAATATTATTGTAAATTCGATTTGAATTTACCGCGCTGCATAATACAATGGGGATTGAATTTGGGAAGCGTTCCATCTGTCAAATGAAGTTTGAACAAGAGGGAGAAGGAGAAGAAAGAGAAGATTGAGACGCAGGATGAAGAAGAAGAGAAGGCTAAGCAGAATTAGAGGAACTAGAAAAAGAAAAAGATGAAACAGCTGGAGAGATGAAGAGAGAGTAGGGAGAGGAGAAGAAGAAGGTAAGGAAGAAAGGGGAATGAGAAGAAAATTGGGAGAAAAAAGATAGAGAGGAAGGAAAAGAAGAAGAATTGAAGATGAAGACATAAAGAGAGAAAAGTTGGATGGGCAAGTGTTGTAGGAATATCAGGAGAAGGATGAGGATGCGAAGAAAGAAGAAAGATAAGAAAAAGGAAGAAGAAGAAGAATAAGAAGTAGAATAGTGCGAAAAGCTATAAAGAGGAAGAATAATGCTAAGAGAAGAAAGTCCATTGAAGGAGAAAAAGAGAGAAAAGCAAAAAGACTGAGAGAAGAAGTTGTTGGAGAACTAGATGAGGAAGAAAAAGGAGGAGAAGAAGAGGAAAACGAAAAATAAGAAGATGAAGAAGAAGAAGAAAGAAGCAGTACATAAGGGAGCAGATTGTATTATTTGGTAAGCGCTCTACCTGTCAGACATAGTTTAGGGAGAATGTTGTTTCTATTGTCTTCTGTTTGGAAGTGTCATTTGGTTAGAGAAGAAGGTGAGAGAGAGAGAAGAAGAAGAAGAGGAGAAAGGGAGAACGATGAGTAAGGGAGAAGGATATAGTCTGTTCAAGCAAAGAAGACCCTCTAGCAAGATGAGAAAATGACTCCAGCTTGGTCAATTTTGGTTTAAAAACTATTCAATTTGGTCTCAAATTGTGAAGAAACAATTTGATCCACTGTTAAGACCACATTTATAGTTCTTGAACAAATATTGACTGAGCTGGAGTCATTTTCCTATCTTGCCAGAGGGTCTTCTTTGTTTGGACAGACTATAACCATACACCATCTGGAAAGTGAAATAAATTTTCATCTAATCCTTTTCAAAGTATTTTCCAATAAGTACAAAGATTATAATAGTTTTTGAGAAAACCCTTGCAAATTGGAGAGAATTTATTTTCGTTTCAATTTTTCAATCTGATCTTTACAAAAGACAGTTCAGATTCTAATTTGATTCCGGATTCTTCTTCTTCTTCTTCTTCTTCTTCTTCTTCTTCTTCTTCTTCTTCTTCTTCTCCTCTTCTTCTTCTTCTCCTTCTTCTTCTTCTTCTCCTTCTTCTTCTTCTTTTTCTTCTCCTTCTTCTCCTTCTCAAATCACGAAACACTGTCAACCAATAAGAAAAGAGCAGGCGGGGCATGAAGGCGTGTCCAAGTCGAAACTGAAACACCACCCGTCAACTGCTGCCATCTACTGGTTGAATTTGGAAACTTTCCAAACCGATGTTTTCGGCCATTCTGATAGTAGGTGGAGCTTGTAGGCGTGTCCAATGGAAGTCAAAGAAGTCACCCTATTGCTACTGCCATCTCCTGGCTGAATTCGGAACTATTTCGAATGTTAATCTAGAAAGTTGGGTAGAGCAATGAAAAAGGCTTAAATCTTCAATTTGAATGTTATTGAGTTGTATTATATTTATTGTTAAAACAGTATTGTATTTATATTTATAACAGAGTTAAACAGAGTTGTATTATATTTATTGTTATTGTGGAGTTCTATTGTTGAAACTTTTTTTTTCCCAGTGGAATTATGATACCCAATATTTTTCTATGAAAAAATTATCATTTCCTCCCTTATGTGCTTCCAAGCAAACTAATAAAACAAATTAATCAATGATTAAAATTTAAATATTTTATACATAAAGTACGGTACAATGTGCCAGTTTTGCTCAATGTAGATAGCTTTCAAGGCTAGTAAATCTTACCAGGTGGGATATTTGCCTGGAAATTATGGTTCACAAATCTGACGTCACTATTTTTCTACAGTGTCGCACTCTAGCGCCCAAAATGAAAAGCACAGCTGATGAAAATGTAAACATAACCTATTTTCATTAGTGTTGAAGAATAGTATTGTTGTAATATTAATTCTGATGAGTTGAGAACATCACAATTAACAAAGAAACAATATTTTTAAGTTGTCCTAGTTGTTTTGTAGTGAAATATGATTATTTTCATTTTTATAATTGTAATTGCATAGTTTGAACCCACCAAAGCTTACTTCTTTCTCAACGAGAGCGCCAGCTTCTCGAATCTTTGGCCCCAATTTATGACAACAATAGCATTATATTGTTCTAATATCACAACATTATTTATCATTATTCGACTGTAATAATACTCAATAAATTAATTCATCATTTTAAAATATTTTCACAATTATTTTCATTGATATTGAGCTTTTTACGTGATATTTTTTCATTTTTCAATTCTCAGTGGAACAGCTGGAAAATTGGAATCCTAGATACATGCCGAATCATAAATATAGGTATAAAGCATAATGTAAAAAATAAAACTTGTGTCGTCATCCGGCAGGAGAAAAGTGGACTGCTGGGCTCTTATGGACGCTGGCCTACCTGGTAGATTTACTTACCTTGGATAGCCTTTAGTTATTCTCCATTAATTCCGCCCGCTCACCAAAATCTCGCACAGGGCGCCAAAAGACCACGCGAGGGCCCTGCTGTCATGTAACATGAAATGAAGGTTCACGGTTAGTTCATAAAACTCACATAGAGAGCGCGATGGTCGAATCTGTAGCTAACTTCTGCTGTCTCATAGATATTGACAACACTTCAATAACTTCTTCTTCCATATCATGGGATACCCTTATCGAAGTTTATTGTTGCGATAAACGACATCATCATCGATAAATAATATATCGATACTTAGAATCGATATTGTGTTGAACACTAGTAAACACAATGATTTCGAGATTTTGTCTTCCCCTCAAATACAATTCTTTTCCAAGAAGTTCTTCACATCACCTAACGATAACAGGTAATTATTTGGAACCTCGATATATAGATCGATATGAAACTTCGATTTAATTATATCGATATGTGACTTTGATATAACATTTTGCAGTTTCACTCATCTCCAATATTTTTCTATGAAGACCTTCCAATCATCAATTGTATGTCCAAGCTAAGAAGACATTCGGGAAAGATGGGAAAATGACTACAACTAGGTCAATATTGGTTCGAAAATCATAGATTCTGTCTCAAATTGTAGGAAACATTTTAATCTACAATATAAGTTCAAATTCATATTTTTTGAATAATATTGACCAAGCTGGATAATTTTTCCATCTTCCAAGAATGTCTCCTTTGTCCAGCCATCCAATACCTCTCAAGACCTCCATATCACTTATATATAAAGTCTGTCCAAGCAAAGAAGACTTTCTGGCAAGATGAAAAAATGACTCTAGCTCGATCAATATTTGTTCAAAAATTATAAATGTCATCTTAAATTGTAAGGAACAATTTGGTCCACTATTAAGACCACATTTATAACTCTTGAACAAATACTAACCAAGCTTCAGTCATTTTCCCATCTTGCCAGAGGGTCTTCTTTGCTTGGACAGACTATAACAAGACGTTATTTGCTTTGTTGAAGTATATCGATATATTATAACCTCGATATAATTGTAGATAAATTGTGATATGTTCGATGTATAAGATCGATATTATTGTGAAGAGATTGTCACTCTCTTGTTAGGGTCTAAATGTCTGTTATGAAACTTGTATAGTGTGCTCAAGCAAAGAAGACATTCTGGCAAGATGAGAGGATGACTTTATCTCGGTCAGTATTGATTCAAAAATTATAAATTTGATCTTCAATTATACATAGAAGTGTCACCTACAATTTCAAACGAAATTTATAATTTTTTAATCAATATTCAATGAGTTGGAGTCATTTTCGCATCTTGCCAGAATGTCTTCTTTGCTTGGACAGACTATAGCATTTCTTGATTTTCTTCAAGTGATATCTTGAGTCCATTATTACTGAAGAAAATTGACTCCAGATTGAACTGAGATTCTCGTTTATCTTCAATATTGTACAAATCTCACACTTATATTTTCTTTTTCTTCTTCTCCTTTTTCTTCTTCTTCTTCTTTTTCTCCTTTTTCTTCTTCTTCTTCTTTTTCTTCTTCTTTTTCTTCTTCTTCTTCTTCTTCTTCTTCTTTCTCTTCTTCTTCTTCTTCTTCTTCTTCTTCTTCTTCTTCTTCTTCTTCTTCTTCTTCTTCTTCTTCTTCTTCATCTTCTTCTTCTTCTTCTACTTCTTCTTACTTCTTCTTACTTCTTATTTTTCTGTGAAAATATGATTTTTCACTCTGATCTATGGATCTAGAATGGCCCATAATTAGACCATAGAACTAATAAAATTTAAATTTAATTAATGGATGAAAGAGAATTTCATTAAATAGATTAATAGAATATCTATATCTATAAAAGCCAAATGGCACTGCCTGACTGACTGACTGATTCATCACCAGAGCTAAAGATCCACCGAACCGAATGCGTTCAAATTTGGCAGGCATGTTCAGTTGGACGTTTAGACACGCGCTAAGAACGGATTTTAGGAACTTATCAAGGATACGCCAAATATTTTAGTTTTTCTATAGTTTTTCGGCGTTTTCTCAATTTTTTCGAGAAACAATCGGTAGAAAATGTTGATATTTGGTGGGCAGGTTGAGATTAGGTCTAGAAATGTTGTGTTAAAATATTTTTGAATTCTGTTCAAGATCACGCCAGTAATCAGGTTTTTCAAAATTGTAGATGTTTTGCGGGTTGCATTGTTGCATATCTTCCGCCTTGATACGACCAATCTTACTGTAAATTCAATGGTTCAGCGAGATTATAGATTATAAATTTTGCGATTTCTGAGATTTGGGTGAGATTTACACAATCGCCGCCATTTAACTTTTTCTTTAGGATCCGACTCTCTTCAACTTCTGTTGATAAAAATAACAAATTTATGATTCCTTTTCCAGATATACCCTTATTGTTGAAAAATGGCGTTTTTAAGCATATTTTTTCAACTATCTCAATAACCGTTCAAGTTACAGACTTGGAACCGGTTTCATTGGATTTCAGCTAATTTTACATAGGAATTGATCATTCTAGCACCTCACTAAAGCTCTAAAAAATTAGAAAAATTAATGTATTTTGAAAAATCTCAATTTTCCGCCATTGTTATCTCGGTAACAAAGCGTTTTTGGGGGTTGGTCTCATGGAACTTTTTTTTCTACTTGGTGCAAGGATGCAGACTTAGAAGTATTGCACATTCCTCCTGAAACACCCTGTATAGTACAGTATTTCAATATTTGTTTTGCATTCCATATCAATTTAACATCACCACATTGTACTTTTCAAATATAATACAGTTTTTTTTCCAAGTTTAACACATTTTTTATCTTGAATAAAATTCCATGTCTAATTTTCTTTCCATATTAATCAAATATCACTAAACTGTCCTTCTCAAGTGTAATACAGTTCCAAGTTTAACACATTGTATTTCTTCAATACAATTTATGTCCAATTATCCGAATTGATCCCGGCCCCAATTAGTTCGGATAATCGGCATTCTACTGTACCATGAAACTAGCACTATGGAACTATTGAATAATACGATGGAGCTATTGAATAGTATCATGAATCAGAGAATAACACTCTATTGATATTTTGAATAATAGAACAATATAGGTGTTACCAATCTATGGGAACCACTACAACTGATTTCAGACAAGGTTTAGTATAGTTTGTCCAAGCAAAGAAGACATTCTGGCAAAATGAGAAAATGACTCAAGCTAATTCAATATTGATTCAAAATTATAAATTAAGGCCTCAAAATTGTAGATAAAAGTGTTTTCTACAATTTGAAAACAAATTTATGATTGTTGAATCAATATTGACCGAGTTGGAGTCATTTTCCCATCTTGCCAGAATGTCTTCTTTGCTTAAACGAACAACATCTCTACTATCCCAGATCGGTCAAGTGAAAATTTGAATCCTATTATGTTGTCCTGAACTATTCAATGTAATGCTTGGGAGCAGATAGGATTATGACTGAGTGTGAGTGAGTGAGAGAGAGACAGAGAGAGAGAGAGAGAAAGAGAGAGAGAGAGAGAGATTCAGATTCATTTACTTTATTTATGTAAATTACAAAAATACATCGGCTCAAATCCTATATTATGAAAATTAAAAATGATACCAATTACATCGCTCGTTTTAATAACTAAGTATGGACTATTGAAGACTATATGAGAAGTTACGAGAATGATTGAAATGTAAGATTTAATAATTATGTTAACGGTACTGTAACTGATGCTGTAATTACTTAAAAAGGCGGAGTTTGGACATATATGTGTCCATTCTGGAGAGAATGCTCAAGAACATACCTCCCATTAACACTCAACCATGCGTAGAGAGAGAGAGAGAGAGAGACTGACAGAGAGAGACAGAGAGAGAGAGAGAGTGAGAGAGAGAGAGAGAGAAAACAGAGAGAGAGAGATATTTGATATACGAAAAACTTCATGCACAATAATAATAATGCACTGGCGGCTCGTACCCACGTAAGACGTGAAGTGCCCGTATCTTTTACTGTACAGCACTTCACCTGTTTCGTGGGCACGAGCCGCCACATGCAGAGCTCTCCGTTATCGTTACCGGTACTATTCTATTACAAACGAATCCAAAGTTGATGTAAATTGTTTTATGGTTTCAAGAAGCTTGAATAGTCAATACCAGGAGAATACAGTATTGTACTAGCTTCCTGGGTTGGTTACGGAAGCTAGCTTATGGTTGAAAGGATTAGCGTGCTAACTACACGATAGCTCAATCCGGTTGATGATTATTCACCTCTGCTGTATAGTAAAGTGATGATCATGGGCTGTTGAGCCATTGACAAACAATCAATATTTGAAATATTTGATGGATGATAAGGAGTGGGGACAGAGAATGAGGAGGAGAACAAGGAGATAAGAAGACAAAAATAAGAAGGAGAAGAAGAAGAAAGAAAAAGGAGAAGAAGAAGGAGAAGAAGGAGAAGAAGAAGAAAAAGGAAGAGAAGAAGAAGAAGAAGAAGAAGAAGAAGAAGAAGAAGAAGAAGAAGAAGAAGAAGAAGAAGAAGAAGAAGAAGAAGAAAAGAAGAAGAAGAAGAAGAATAAGAAGAAGAAGAAGAAGAAGAAGAGGAGGGAGAACAAAAAGAAGAGAAAGTAGAAGAAGAAGAAGAAGAAGAAGAAGAAGAAGAAGAAGAAGAAGAAGAAGAAGAAGAAGAAGAAGAAGAAGAAGAAGAAGAAGAAGAAGAAGAAGAAGAAGAAGAAGAAGAAGAAGAAGAAGAAGAAGAAGAAGAAGAAGAAGAAGAAGAAGAAGAAGAAGAAGAAGAAGAAGGAGGAGGAGAAGAAGAAGAAGAAGAAGAAGAAGAAGAAGAAGAAGAAGAAGAAGAAGAAGAAGAAGAAGAAGAAGAAGAAGAAGAAGAAGAAGAAGAAGAAGAAGAAGAAGAAGAAGAAGAAGAAGAAGAAGAAGAAGAAGTAAAAGAGGAAGTATATTATTTCTAAAATTTAAAAACGAATTGATGAATTCTCAATACTGAATATTCTTCGTCCCTGGAGGAATAGTAATGTTGCATTACATTTTAATTATTAATTAACTAGATGTTATTCAGAAATGTTCTGCGACGTCACTTGTTTATGGAAGCTGGCTTATGGTTGAGAGGATCAATGTCCCAACCACACGTTACCTCTATCCTGGTTGATGATTGTTTACTTCTGCTGTACAGTGGAGTAAATATAAAACTGGCAACCAGCTATTAGACCTGGGCCCTTCATGGGCTGTTGAGCCATTGAAAAAAGTGAGATTATTTCTGCTGTAGAGAATTAACAAAACAAGCATCTGGAAGGTTACTGATTCAGATTTCCAGCCTGTTTAAACAAAGAAGACATTCTAGAAAAATGGGAAAATGACTCCAGCTCGCCCGATATTTGTTAATGAATCATAAATTAGGTTTCAAACATTCTGCTCTACAATTTGAGACAGAATGTAAATTTTTGAACCGAGCGTGACCGTACAATCTCCCATCTTGCCAGAATGTCTTCTTTGCTTGAACAGATTATACTAGCGCAGTTTCAAATCAAGATTTCAAAGTTCAGACTCAGAACTTAGTGACAAACCTCAAACTGAGGTAACTACAGTTGAATCCAGAGTGTAACATCAGTTGAAGTTGAATTGTAACTTCAATAATTGAAGTCGTAGTGTACTGTAAAATATTGAAATAAAATAGATTAAGAGTTTGGAATATCTAGTGTGTATTTCTCATGTCGTAACATGTAGGAATGAATAACAAGTCAACAAACTATTAAATATTATTACTGTTTGATATCATGTTTTTTGCACAACATCTGATATCCTACATCTTCCCCTTTCTTCTTTAGTGTCAATCGGCATATCGTAGTTGATCTGCATGACATCTTCTGTTTATTTCTTCGATGTTAACTAAGTAAGAATATGGTCCATTCACTTTTATGATTTTTCCTTTTTTGTAGCCTTTACCTTGAGTTGGTTTAGCACAACGGTATGTTGCCACTATCGTGCCCTCTCTAAAACTTTTTCGCTCACATTCTGGTTTGCTATTCCTTTGTCTAATTAACTCTTCATCCACTTTGTTGTTTACATCTGGTAATAACAGATCTAGTTTGGGAGCGTAACTCACGACCGGAACATCATGAATGCGGGTGTTTTCCCTGTTGACCTCTTTGGGGACGTTCTATGAGCGAATAGAAATTCATTGAGTTTCTCTTGTAAGGTGCCAGCATTTCCCCTTTAAAATACCCATACGTTCTTTAAACGTTCGTACACACCGTTCTGCTAATCCATTACTTTTTGGGTGATAAGTGTGATACGTGCATGTTTGATGTTAAGTCTTTGCAGAAGTTTTGGAATTCATATGAAGTCAGTTGAGGACCGTTGTCACTCACGATTATCCTCGGTAGCCAAATTTTAAAGAAATAGATCTTTTAATATGTTAATCGTGGATTTTGTTGTGGTTGTTGTCATAGGCATTACTTCGAGCCATTTCGACCTAGCATCTACAACGACTAACCACATTTTTTCCTAGAAATGGTCCTGCAAAATCTATGTGGATTCTAGACCACACTTGTTTGGGAAAGTCCATGAGAAAAGTGGTGCATTCAACATCTTTGTTTCTGTTTTTCTTTGACATGCAGTGCAATGTTTTATGTGTCCTTCTAAATCTTTGTTCCCAGTCTAGGCCATACTCATACTTGAAATCGTGCTTTTTCCCTTTCATTGCTAAGCAATTCCTGGATGGCCCTTTCATGAAGAATTTTAGTACTTTTGTTCTCAATCTTGTAGGTATGACTAAACGATCTAACCAGAGGAGTATGCCATTTTCAAATGACAGTTCTTCACGTTTATTGTAATATGGCAGAAGATCTTCACTCACATTTGTATTTGTTGTCCAAACCCACTTTGGAGATAGTTCAAAACTTTTTGAGAGTGCGTTGGATCATGTTTTGTTGCTTCTTGTAGGCTTTTTTGTTGATAATGGTAGATCTTGAGATCGAAGGTGGAAAAGATGAGCTCTGTTGCTTTCCCCTAACTTTTCGTTTTTTGGACTTCAATTCATTTTTTCAAGGGAAACCTTGATAGCATATCTGCTGCCGTTGCATTGTCTGCACCTTTGTGATAATTTATTGAGTAGTCGTATGAGCTTAAAATTAATGCCCATCTAGCAATACGGTTGGGAAATAACTTTTGGAATAGAGTCATTTTCGCCGAAAACTTTCTACCAAAGCTTTAAGATCAGTAATGAATCTCAAAATGTCTCGCCATAGAGGTATTGTTCAAAACGTGTTACTCCAAAAATTAAACCTAATGCTTCTTTTTCAATGACACTGTACCTGGTTTTCAGCTTTTGTCGAGTCGTCTTATGCAAATAAAATGGGTCTTTCAGTACCATCAGTGTATCTGTGAAAAAGGGCTGCACCTAATCCGGACTTCACTGGCATCTGTGGCAAGTATTAGAGGGAGCGTTTCATCATAATGAGCCAAAGTATCTGATGTTGTTAATAAATGTCTCCAACTGTAGCAATCTGTTCATGTTTTCATCCCAGCGCCAATTTTCTCCTTTTTTGAAGCAATTTGTGTAATGGAACACACAGTGATTGTAAATGTGGAATTGAATTTACTGTAGTAATTAATTGATCCTAAGAAAGACTCTAGTTCTTTTACATTTTTCGGTGATGGTACATTTCGCACAGCTTTGATATGTTCAGTTGTGGGATGTATACCTGTTTGATCTATTCTGTGTCCCAAATAGTTTACAGATTCCCTCAAACCATTTTTACATTTTGTGGTTTGTACTCGAAGTCCATTGTTTCTAAAACGTTTCAAAAACTTCCTGACTCATTTATGTGTTCTTCTCTTGGTAGGGCTGTTATTATTACATCATCCAAAAAGACATGCAACGCCTTGTAGGCCAGCCAAGATTTGATCCATTTTACACTGTTGCTGCTGTTGCTATTTTTGTCCCAAATGGAAGGCGTGAATATCGAAAGAACCCTTTATGAGTGGAAATAGTGAGATACTTTGTACCGAAGTATCAACTTTCCATTTGTAAATATGCGTCCTTCAGATCTATGATTGTGAATTCCTTCCCTCTCCTGTGAGTTTTGAAGTGATTTCTTCAAACCTAGGTAGAGGATAGTTGTTCGAATTTATAAATTTATTAATGGTGGTTTTTAAAAATCTGCACATATCCTCGACCACTCCTGTCGGTTTCACCACAATAACCATTGGCGAGTGACCTGCGATAGGTTCTTCACTTGTGTTTACAGGCGATAGCACATTACTGTCTACTAGACGTTGCAGTTCAATTTCTTACTGCTTTTCTTAAGGAAAACGGTACAGGGCGTGGTTTTGCAACTATTGGTATGGTATTTGCTTGACATGTGGAAAAGTACCTTGTAGTTCTTTATTGTTCCAAGATTTGGATTGGAAAACATCAGGGAAAATCCCTTGATTATCTTATCTATCAAGACTGAGTTCTTTTGGTGGAGAACTAATAGCTGTTTTCTTACTGTGCATATTTCAGCACCGGGTGGCAAAGGTAGATTGAATTTGAGGACCCCAATCCAGTCCAAACAATGGTATGTCATTTTTCTTTATAACAATTACCGATAATTTCCCGGAGTCACCAAAAGCATCGACGTTTATTTGTGTTTTTCCCAAGTGTTTCAATGTCAATTCCTGCGGCGTTTTAGTGAGGTTACTTGTTGGTTTCAGAGTGGGAGAGATCCGATTACTTTCCATATTTTTCGCCAATAACGCCAAGCAGCGCCTGGATCATACAGCATTTTCAATTGTGTTGTTGTTGAGTTTAACATTCACCATTACTTTACAGCCTTTTTCCAGAGTCCTTATAGTGGTCAATATCGGACAGTGACAGGTTGGTCGTCTTTCATTGATAAATTGTCCCGAACCTGATTTTATCTGTTTGTCTTTTACCATTATAGCGTTCCCAACTTTCAAACAAACTCTTGCAAAATGGTTCTACCTCCACAAGCTTTGCAAGAAACGTCTTTTGCAGAGCACAAAGCATCATCTGAATGTCGCCGGTTTCACAACGGATACATGTGCATTTTGTTCAATTTCAGATTGATCTCTTTTCATATTGTTTGTTGTAATTTCGATAATAGATTCCATTGCCTGATGTTTTCCAGAAATTTTACTCTATTCAAATTTGTATTACTGTTCTTAATTTCCTGTTGTTGAAGGTTGCTAACGGTTTCTAGTAATTTTGCTGATTTACTATCATTCGTAAACGTTGTTTGTGTTGGAAGCATGCATTCTCACTAACTCCAATTGCCACTATCGTTGTTAATACCCAATATGAACTGATCTCTTAAACGTTCATCTAGATTATCGCCGAAATTACAATTTCCGGCAAGAGACTTTAAATCTAGTTCAAATTGAGTTATGGTCTCACCTTCATTCCGGAATCGTCATGAAAACAAACTTGGATATAGAGGTGCTTGTGGTTTCGTAGTAATTTGTTTAAGACTTCTACAGCATCATTAAATCCAATGTTGTTAATGGGAGTCGGATGCATAGAATCAAAAACTATTTTGAAACGGTTGTGGTCCCAGATTTTCAAGTAGTAGGTCTCGCTTTTTGTCCTCGTTTTTGATGTTTCCACTTAGGAAAATCTTGAATCTGTGCTAATAGATCCATTCTTCGGGTTGTTCCATCGAATGGTTGGCATTTACAGTGACTTTTATTCACCGACTGCGCCATGTAAATATTGAAATAAAATAGATTTAAAAGAGTTTGAATATCTAGTGTATTTCTCATCGTAACATGTAGGAATGAATAACAAGTCAACAAACTATTAAATATTATTACTGTTTGATATCATGCTTTGCACAACATCTGATATCCTACATCCTAAGTCCAGACTCAGAACTAGTGACAAACCTCAAACTGAGGTAACTGAAGTTGAATCCATATGTAAGCACTGGCCAGTTGAAGGAAATTGTAACTTCAATAATTGAAGTCGTAGTGTACCTTCAGTTGAAGAGCTATCAAAACTTAATTTTAAGTCTAACTTTTAACTTCAGATCACTTAGAGATAAAATGATTCAATACTTCAAGGTCGTGTTAAACTTGGTCAATACAGATGTCAAATGCAAAGCCTAGACTTAGTTAAATAAGTAGAATAATTTGCATGGAGAGTGGTTGCTACATAGATAACAAGAGTTGGGGTAAGAATATGACAAAGCAGTGTAAGGTGAGCGGGTGCTACATAGTATAAGATACATAGTTCCACATCCCGTTAGTTCCCACATCCCCCACATCCCAGTTCCACATGTAAAATGTTAGGCTGGAGGCCGCACTGCCGGTAGGGTAGAGAGCGTGGAGGGTGGAGGGTAGTTGGTAAATCTATAGAACATACACACCATCCACAGTAATAGAGTGGTAGAGCCTGGGCAGTAGTGGAGCCTGGATCCACAAGGTAGAGCCTGGGAGGGTGGAGAGGTAGTTGGTAAATCTATAGAACATACACACCATCCACAGTAATAGAGGGTAGAGCCTGGGTAGTAGAGCCTGGATCCACAGGGTAGAGCCTGAGGGGTGGAGGGTGGTTGTAATCTATAGAATACGTACACACCATCCACATTGTGTAATACATCGTATGAATGGTATGTGTTCAGCCGCCATCTTGAAATTCTTAAATATGGACAACATAACCTCATAAAACAGAATGACGTCATACCATTCATACAATGTATTACTGTGGATGGTGTGTATGTTCTATAAATTTACCCTCTACCTCTAACCTCCACCCCACCGGCAGTGCGGCCTCAGCCTGAGAGTTACAAACTTTAAACTGCATTTCTCAGCCACTTTTACATGTAGGAATTGATAATTTTAGAACTCAAGTGAAGCCTCTAAAAATTAGAAAAATTTATTTATTTTGAAAAATAATCATTTCTCGTAACAAAACGTTTTTGGGGGTTCGTCCCACGGAAATGTTTTGTCTACTTGGTGTAAGGAATCGAAGCCTAAGAAGTTTGTGCACGTTTCCTCAATCTGTATTAAACTGTATAAACTTCATGAATGAAGTGATTGAATCTGAATCCATATCTCACCTCTCTCTCTCTCCTCTCTTTATCACTCTCTCTCTCTCTCTCCCTCTCTCTCTCTCTCTCTCTCTCTCTCTCTCTCTTCTCTCTCTCTCTCTCTCTGAGTCTCTCTGACTCATTCAAATTATTCTCTTTCTGTATCTCACGCAATGACTGTCAATCCAGAGCGGTTAATGTATTCAAAAGCTGTAAACCCCGATTTGACTAAGTTTCAACTCGAGCCGCAAATTCTGCATCTCATGAGTCTCTTAGCTGCGTAGCTCACTCCATTCCTATGAGATGTCTCATGAATAATCAGTTATTAGTAATAATAGGAGAAGTCTCGTTGATTTATTCAAAGAGAATCAGTATAGTTCGGTCCAGCAGAGAAAGACATTCCGGCAAGATGAGGAAATGACTCAGCCTCGATCCATACAAGGGTACAAAAATTATGAATCTGGTCTCAAATTGTTAGGAAACATTCTTAACTAAGCAATTTGAGTCCAAAATGTATAATTTTTGAACAAATATTGACCGAGCTGGAGTCATTAACCCTTCTTGCCAGAATGTCTTCTTTGCTTGGACAGACTATAGTTATGGTGTTCTAGTTTATCTTGGATTTGAATATTATGTTTGAGTTATCTTGAATCCTCTAGTTGAGAGAAATAGTTTTCAACCGTACCATCATAATTAGGTCGTTAATGTGAAACATTGCACAAAATATGTATTTATTACATTTTGTTCATCCCATGTAACATATTTAAGATTCATATAATATGCTGAGATCATAATTTTCTCACAGAAAATAAAATTTTGCACAAATTCTTGAACTCTCATGGAATTACAGGTAACAAAGTTACACTTCTTACTTATTTTTCGAATTTTCTCGATAGAAACAACATTGACAATAATTTAATTTAATAATTGAAAATTTTAAAAATAATAATTTACACTTGGAGACTGAATTAGTTTTTTCTTATTATTTTGATTCAAAATCTTTAAATTAATGAATGATAATAAAATTGGCAAAAGCAGAGTATAAAACAGGGTGTTTCTCAGGAGGGAATGTGCAATACTTTCAGGCTGATTCCTTACACCAAGTAGACAAAAGTTCCATGGGACCAACCCCCAAAAACGCTTTGTTACTGAGATAACAAATCGCTACTAAATACAAATTTATCACTTGTGCTATAGTTCTTGCCGATTTTTGATCGCTATTTCTGAGATTTGGGTATAAGATTTACACTATCGCCGCCATTCAACGCTTTTTTAGAATCCGACTCTCTACAACTTCCATTAATAACAAATGTATTAATTTGGCGATTCCTCATCTAGGTTATAACCCTTACACGGGCAGGCTCGCTTCTGCTCGCCTTCTCCGCCTAGCCAGGGGGCTCCGCTCCTGGACTCCCCTCCGACAGTATCAGCAGTTTGAGGAATAAATTAGCGGTTCGCTTCGCTCGCCTGCATAACCTCTGTCGGTGTAAGCTGAGAAAGGGGGCTCCCCCGCTCGCCCCAAATTCCCTTGAGAAGGGATTCGAAAATTTTGAACACAATTTTTGACCCAATCTGGACCTGTTCACCAAATTTTAATTTCTACCAATTTATACCGAAAACCAAGAAAAAAATGAAAATTCCAAAAAATAAAAACGCTTATTAACAAACCTTTTGGGAAATATATCGGACATGTTTGAAAATTGATTCAAATTTTTCACATTGCTCCTTCTATAATCTCGCTGAACCATAGAATTTTGTAAGGATTGGTCATCAAGGGGAAGATATGCACCCCGCAATACATCTAAATTTTTGAAAATCATAACAGTAATCCGAACGGAACTCAAATATATTTTAAAGAATATTTCTAGACCTTATCTGAACCCCCTTTTTCCAAAAATTTAACATTTTCACCTTTTCTGAAAAAACTAATTATTAAGGGCTGAATTTGTTTTTTCCCTTTTTTTTGATCAAAAACCTTTTTAAAGATGAAAAGAAAAAAAATTTTAAAA
>CM029559.1:4554539-4597039 GCA_017141385.1 Sogatella furcifera | reverse complement strand
TCCTTCTTCTACTTATTTTTCTCGCAAAACTCTTTTCCTTCTCCTCCTTGCCCGTCTCCTTCTCCTCCTCTCACTCCTCCTTCTCCTACTCCTACTCCTCCTCCATCTGTTCCTCCTCCTCCTTCTGTTCCTCCTTCCATTCCTCCTTCTCCTCCTCCCTCTTCTTCTCCTCCTCCTCCTCCTCCTCCTCCTCTTCCTCCTCCCTCTCCTCCACCTCCTCCTCATCCTCCTCCTGCTCCTTCCTCTCCTCCTCCTCCTTCTCCTACTCCTTCTCCTTCTCCTACTCCTCCTGTTCCTCCTCCTCCTCCTTTTTTACATATTTCCTCGATGAACAGGTCAGATTAGAATGAGAACCATTCATTATCTTGAACTTTCTCTCTCCTCCTCTTTTTTCTCCTCCTCCTCCTCCTCCTCCCCCTCTTTCTCCTGTTTCTCTTCCTCCTGTTTCTCTTCCTTCTCCTCCTTCTCAATCTTTACATATTTTCTCGATGAACAGGTCAGATTAGAATAATAAACCTCTCTCCTTCATTATTCAGAACTTTCTCTCTCTTCTTCTTCTTCTTCTCCTCCCCCTCCTCCTCCCCCTCCTCCATCCCCACTTCTCAACCACCTCTCCTTTTTATCACTCCTCTTATTTCAGATCTTCTCCTCAAAAAGCAGTTCAGATCAGAATCATGATCATAATCTAAGTTTATAATTGAATCAGATGATTCAATTCTTGAATCCAACTTTAATTGCCTTGAAGTTGATAAAGTCTGTCCAAGCAAAGAAGACCCTCTGGCAAGATGGGAGAATTACTCCAGCTCGCTCAATATTGGTTCAAAAATTATCAATCTAATCTCAAATTGTAGGAAAAAATTTGATTTACTGTTAAGACCACATTTACAATTATAGAACAAATATTGACCAACCTGGAGTCATTTTTCATCTTGCTAGGGGGTCTTCTTTGCTTGAACAGACTATAGCAATTTGAAAGTCAATCTTGTGGAAGATATTGGAATTCAACTTTGGAGATAATTTCATTTTTGTTGAGAGATCATTCCTGTCACAAATGGCATGCTTTATCACTTCTTTTTGTTCCTCTTTCATCTGTCCTTATTCTTCTTCCTCTTCTTCGTCGACTTCCCTCCCTTCATAATTCCTTTTGATCAATTTTCATTCATCTACAGTCTTTCAAGAACACCAATAATCAATTATATAATATGAGTGATACTTTTTCCCAATCATTTAAACTGTCCTAAAGCGTTTTGTAAACGGGGACAGTACTGTCGGCCAGTTGAATATCAGTAGCCAATCACAGCTGTTGTTGTTTGACTCAATGAGAAGACAAATGCTGTGATTGGCTACAGATATTGAAATATATGTAATATACAGAGTGTTTCAGGGGGAATGTGTAATACTTCTCAGGCTGATGTTGATATTTGGTGGGCAGGTTCAGATAAGGTCTAAAAATGGTGTGTTAGAATATTTGGGCAATCCGTTAAAGATTACGCCAGTAATTAGGTTTTCAAAATTCTAGATGTATTGCGGGTTGCATATCTTCCGCCTTGATAGAACCAATCCTAACTGTAAATTCATTGGTTCAGCGAGATTATAGATGAACTAATTTGGAAGATATTGAATCAAGTTTCAAACTATGTCCGATGTACTTCCCAAGGTTACGCTTAATATTCAGCGTTATACTATTTATTCGAATTTTCTGAGTTTTTCTTAGATTTTTCTAGAACAGATTGGCAGAAAATGTTGAAATTAGGTATTATTATTATTATTATTAGCGTATGGCTTTATTTGGTGGGGAGACCAAAAGGTAATTCCACCTCGCCAACATAACCATGTTTCGCCAATAGGAAACATGATAAAAGTATTGATTATTTTCACTGTAATTTAGATTTCGGGAAGTCCTGCACAATTTAGAAAGTCGGAGAGCACTAAAACACAGGTCAAAACACTAATCCAAGACATTTAATTAAAACAAAACATGAAATTAGGTAAACAGGTCCAGATTAGGTGAAGAAATGCTGTGCTCAATAAATTTCAAATCTTTACTGAACGGAATTTGCAGGCGAGCGAAGCGAGCCTGTTTGCCTCAGCTGTCACTGACAGAGGTTTTGCAGGCGAGCGAAGCGAGCCTGTTTGACTCACTTACACTGCCTATACTGACGGGGGTCCAGGGGGCGGAGCCCCCTCGCTAGGCGGAGAAGGCGAGCGAAGCGAGCCTGCCGGCTAGTAATTTTTATAACCGTTAGCTTATTAAATACCATATCTGAGTTATTCTACAAGTTTTCAAAGCTCCTAGTTAACTGTTAATTACTCTTGGTTAACTCAAGCGAACTGTGTAATTATTGCAAATTTTATTTCAAAGAATAGGATTGCGACCGATTCACTGTATCATAATGTAATCCCACACAGGAGTTTTAGATGCCTGATATTGTAATTTCGAATAATAAAATTATGAAAATATTATTATAAATACTTTATTACCAAGCAGTTATTTAACCCTAGCAGTGGGTAGGGACTTTTCGCCCATCCGGTAGATTACATGATAAAGGATCGTGTATATATGGATAGAGTGATTGAATCTGAATCTGAATCTGAATCTTTCCTTCCACTTCTTTTAATTCATCTACTTCTTTATCATTCTATCCATCTATTTATCTCTCTCTCGCGCTCTCTCTCTCCCCTTCGTTTTCTCTCTTCTCCATTCCTATCGTTTTCATTCATCTTTTCATCATCCATGTCAGATTTTTGTTCAAGTTATCACAATTTCATAGAGTAAAATTCATTTAATCAATTTTCAGTCGAATCCATCTATCAGTAAAAATGTGTTACGGTTGAGTGTTAATGGGAGGGATATCCTTGCATATCCTTCTCCAAGAATGGACATCTTTGTCCAAACTCCGCCATTTCATGTAGATACACCACAATCATATTATAACAGTAAGAATATTAGATCCTATATATCTGTAATTTAGTAAGTTCCTTGCATATGTATTTCTCATTTGAACCAATCCTGTAATTAGATTTATGTTTAATTTTTAGAATCTAGGATTTAAGATCGTAAATGCTGTACTCTACTTGAATAAAGTGATTCTAATCTAATCTAATCCCCCCCTCTTTCTCTCTCTAACTCTCTCTCTCTCTCTCTCTCTCTCTCTCTTTCAAGGCCAAGTGTTAATGGAAAGGATATCCTTATTATCCTTTCCCAAGAATGGACATATATATGTCTAAACTTCGCCTTTTCACTTAGATAACTTACACTCCTTATCCATTTTGCAGAACCTCGAATTAAAATTTTGTATAAATTTTGCATTCATTACTTCACCGTTTTATTGTATTTTACTCGAAGTTTCTATTTTGTGAAATTTATAGGATAATTTTGTCTTACTCATATATTATATTACAATGTAGAATCTAAGCCGAATTTTGTTATCTATTTGAATAAAGTAATCTAATCTAATCTAATCTCTCTTAAGGCCAAGTGTTAATGGAGAGGATAACCTTATTATCCTTCCCCAAGAATGGACATATATATGTCTAAACTTCGCCTTTTCACTTAGATAACTTACACTCCTTATTCATTTTGCAGAACCTCGAATTAAATTTGTATAAATTTTGCATTTATTACATCACCGTTCCCGTATTTTGTACTAGAAGTCTCTATTTTGCGAAATTAATAGGATAATTTTGTTTTACTCATTCATATTACAATGTATAATCTAAGCCGAATTTTGTTATCTAATTGAATTAAGTAATCTAATCTAATCTAATTTTTTTCTCTCTCTCTCTCTCTCTCTCTCTCCCTCTCTCCTACTTTATCTTCTTCTCTTTTCCACTTCTCATTTGTAGTTTGTGACAAATAGCCTACACTACAGTTCTTGTGACAACATCCCATGAGAGACTGCTTATAATCAACATTGACTCTAGACTGCAAGCTAGCTCAGCTCCACTGTGAATTACCTATTTTGCTTTACATATAGAGTATATATATTTATACTTATGATATATATGCATGTATGCAAAGTATATAATGTAAAGCAAGCCTATATACATCACATACTTGAATAAGATTGGCATTGTGCATATACAGGGTGTTTCAGGAGGAATGTGCAATACTTCTCAGGCTGATTCCTTACACCAAGTAGACAAAAAGGTTCCATGGGACCAACCCCCAAAAACGCTTTGTTACTGAGATAACAATGGCGGAAAATTGAGATTTTTCAAAATATATTAATTTTTCTAGTTTTTTAGAGGCTTTAGTGAGGTTCTGAAATTGTCAATTCCTATGTAAAATTAGCTGAGATTATCTGAAACCAGTTCCAAGTTTGTAACTTCAACGGTTATTGAGATAATTGGGAAAATATGCTAAAAAACGCCATTTTTTCAACAATCAGGGTTATAACTGGATAAGGAATCATAAATTGTATTTTTCATCAATGGAAATTGAAAAGAGTCGGATTCTGAAGAAAAAGTTGCATGGCGGCGATTGTGTAAATCTTACCCAAATCTTAGTAATGGCGATCAAAAAAACTTAAAAATTAATATCTTTTGAAAAATCTCAATTTTCCGCCATTGTTATCTCGGTAACAAAGCGTTTTCAGGGGTTTGTCCCATGAAACGTTTTTGTCTACTTGGTGTAAGGAATGAGCCTGAGAAGTATTGCACATTCCTCCTGAAACACCCTGTATATGGCGTGTTAGAGATTCCTCGCTAGACAGAGTAAGTAGATAAAAAGTTTATAAAAATGGATAGGATTTCAAAGATTAGCTTTCTCCTGCAACTCATTGATGAAGATTAATTCGTGAAGGTGGAGACGAAATGTAGACACAGGAGAGAAAAACAAGAATCAGATTATTGTGGAGAAGGAGGAGGAATAAAAAGAAAGAGAAGAAAAATAAAAAGAAAAAAAGGATAAGAATAGAAGGAAGAGGAAGAGTTGAGAGAAAAGAATGAAGGATAAACAGACAAAAGTTTTTGTTTCTGGCAAATCGGCTAGTTTCTTTGCAAATGATGATGAACGAAGAGTATAACAAAATGATTGAGAGAAGAAGAATAAAACGAATAGGAGAAGAAATTGGAATAGAAACAGAAGGAACAACAACAAGAAGAACAAGCATAAGAAGAAGCCGAGATCGACATGAACAAATAACTAGGTTTCAGCTCTCTTATTGTCAACTCTCGTTGGGGAATACACATAGAGCCTACACGTGAATAAACTCAAACAGAACTGCTAGTAAGAAGAAGAAGAAGAAGAAGAAGAAGAAGAAGAAGAAGAAGAAGAAGAAGAAGAAGAAGAAGGAGAAGAAGAAGAAGGAGAAAAAGAAGAAGAAGAAGAAGATGATGATGATGAAGAAGAAAAAGAAGGAGAAGAAGAAGAAGAAGAAGAAGAAGAAGAAGAAGAAGAAGAAGAAGAAGAAGAAGAAGAAGAAGAAGAAGAAGAAGAAGAAGAAGAAGAAGAAGAAGAAGAAGAAGAAGAAGAAGAAGAAGAAGAAGAAGAAGAAGAGAGAGAAGGAAGGGAACGACTGAAGTCAACAATACAAACATGAACCAATTATATTCAACTAGGCTACTCAACCGAGTTTTCTCAGAGGTATAACATAGTTTAATTCAGAATTAATTTAGTGCTATTTTCCCAACACCTCTAGATATAACCGAAGAAGGAAAAATAGAATTTCGTACTAAGAAAGAAAAGAGAAGAAGAGAAGAAGAAGAAGAAGAAGAAGAAGAAGAAGAAGGAGAAGAAGAAGAAGAAGGAGAAGAAGAAGAAGAAGAAGAAGAAGAAGAAGAAGAAGAAGAAGAAGAAGAAGAAGAAGAAGAAGAAGAAGAAGAAGAAGAAGAAGAAGAAGGAGAAGAAGAAAAAGAAGAGGAGATAGAAGAAGAATTCGAGGAAAGAGAGAAGATGAAAAGAAGAAGAAGAAGAAGAAGAAGAAGTAGAAGAAGAAGAAGGAGAAGAAGAAGAAGAAGAAGAAGAAGAAGAAGAAGAAGAAGAAGAAGAAGAAGAAGAAGAAGAAGAAGAAGAAGAAGAAGAAGAAGAAGAAGAAGAAGAAGAAGAAGAAGAAGAAGAAGAAGAAGAAGAAGAAGAAGAAGAAGAAGAAGAAGAAGAAGAAGAAGAAGAAGAAGAAGAAGAAGAAGAAGAAGAAGAAGAAGAAGAAGAAGAAGAAGAAGAAGAAGAAGAAGAAGAAGAAGAAGAAGAAGAAAAAGAAGAAGAAGAAGATGAAGAAGAAGAAGAGGAGAGAGAAGAAAGGGAACGACTGAAGTCAACAATACAAACATGAACCAATTATATTCAACTAGGCTACTCAACGAAGTTTTCTCAGAGGTATAACATAGTTTAATTCAGAATTAATTTAGTGCTATTCTCCCAACACCTCTAGACATAACAGAAGAAGGAAAAATAGAATTTCGTACTGAGAAGGAAGAAGAGAAAGAATTCGAGGAAAGAGAAAAGATGAAGAAGAAGGAGTAAAAGAAGAAGAAGAAGAAGAATGAGTGAAAGAAGGAGAAGGAGAAGAAGAAGAAGAAGAAGAAGAAGAAGAAGAAGAAGAAGAAGAAGAAGAAGAAGAAGAAGAAGAAGAAGAAGAAGAAGAAGAAGAACGGTTAACTTCAACGGTTATTGAGATAATTGAGAAACATCTGCTAGAAAACGCAATTTTTCAACAATAAGGGTTATAACTGGATAAGGAATCATAAAATTATAGTGACTCGCCATTATCATTTTGAAGCAGAGAAACGATTCGATGTTTCTACATCATAGACACCATAACTTAGTGATGATCCAGACCTACAAGTTGACTTTTTTAATAACTCTACTTCGATGATATTTCTAATTTCAACTCATTGACAGTCGTCTTCTCTGAATTAAGCTTTGCCTTGAGCTCTCTAATTTCAGCATCAGCCCTCTCTTCATTACAAATCGAATCATCGAAATCACTCTTCCTATTCGTTTTCTCGAGTCAAAATTTCAGCCGCCATTTCCGTTAAATTTTTTGTCAGATCGCTATTGACTTTGATCGCAGCGTCATATTTACTCAATAATGCAGTGATAACTGGAATTAAATCTATCACCGCCTCTTTGGAAAACTTCTCCGAAATAATTTCTAGACTCGCATGTAGATTGACTGCAATTTCAATCACTGTACTGTCAATTAAACCCTCCTTTAAATTGTTGAGATTGCTCTCCATCTGATTTTTAAAAATATTACGTCTATTTCGTGACATCATCACAATACGAAGTAATTCAACAAGCTCAATTTGCCTTCAATTTCCAATTTTCAATCGTCATATATATTATTAAACATAATACAAGAATTTGTATAGTCCCAGCAATCAATCAGAGGAATACAAAGTTTGTTTATTAGAAGCAATAGACAATAGGCTTATAGAAGCAGTAAATTGTTGTATTGCAAGACGTGTCAAAGAAAAAATAAAATTGTTGTGGATAGGAAATGATATAGAAGAGAAAATAAGTGCCTAGAGGGCTTTCAAGGCAGGATGGAGAGGTAGCCCCTGTCGAAATTGATTGAGAATATAGGAATGACAACAATTAAACCGATTTATCGATGACGAAAAGAACTATTGTTCGAATGAATAGTTCTAGGTGTTGTTATCAGAAAACAAAACAAACAACTTCGAGATGACAGCACTAGATGATAAAGTTTTATCATTCGTCAATACTGATCGGACAATAATCAATCATCATCCATTCTTGTGAACAAGAGAGAACTGCTCATCCAGGTTAAATGATACTGTATTAATTTAGTTTGTTACCAGGTGCGCTTATCATGAGAAGCACCAGAATTATGTCAATTGGTATCACTGCTGTATCATAGTTCAACGATACGGTAAATATTATTGCAACAAGTTGACCAATGAGTTGAATAGAGAAACACAGTGTAAGTTTATAGCGTTTACATTGAGAATCCTTCCTGTATCTATAAAATGGCGTTTAATAGTTCTTCAGCAAGGGATGCAAATGTTTAACAGTTGAATGCAGCTTCTACTCACAGTATCATGCACTTCCAAAAACACAATATCGAACACTTGTTAATACTAAATCCAATCGTGATAGAAAATTAATGTATTTCAGAGAAAATATATGCAAATTACTTGAAAAACTACAGAGCCGGTACACAGAATAGTCACACTTTGCAAGTATTTTTTATTAATGGAGGTTGAAGAGAGTCGGATTCTAAAGAAGAAGTTGAATGGCAGCGATTGTGTATATCTAACCCAAATCTCAGAAATGGCGATCAAAAATCGAAAAATTGACAAAACAGAGCACAAGTGATGAATTTGTGTTTAGTGGCGATTTTGCGATTTTTGATCGCTATTTCTTAGATTTTGGTAAGATTTACACAATCGCCGTCATTCAACTTTTTCTCTAGAATTCGACTCTCTTCAACTCCCATCAATAAAAAATACAATTTTATGATTCCTCATCCAGTTACAGTATAACCCTTATTGTTGGAGAATGGCGTTTTCTAGAATATTTTTTCAATTATCTCAATAACCGTTCAAGTAACAGACTTGGAACTGGTTTCATTGAATTTCTCAGCTAATTTTACATAGGAATTGATTATTTTAGAACCTCACTGAAGCCTTTAAAAAATTAGAAAAATTAATATATTTAAAAAAATCTCAATTTTCCGCCATTGTTATCTTGGTAACAAAGCGTTTTTAGGGATTGGTCCCATAAAACTTTTTTGTCTACTTGGTGTAAGGAATCAACCTAAGAAGTATTGCACATTCCTCCTGAAACACCCTGTATATAATAGTATGTAGTCTAAGATATTACTCAAGTATAATCACATTGAACTTAACCTACATTTTCTGCAATCCAATTCAAACATACATTTACAAGCATTCAAATACTATACAAACATCAAATCAATGTTTGGAGAAATTTACGCCTCGCAATCAGCCCAGATTTACATAACCCTTAAGACAACCTTCATTTGCGTGCATTGGCAGCCCTGTCAATTCGATTAGTCTCATTTCCGTTGGCAACACTGACTGCCAACGCGCCATCCAATCACACATCTTCCCGCCAATTAGAACACGTTTGCCGCCACATATTTGCGTTGGCGCGTAGTTTGAATTTGCAATTCCGCTCCAACACCTTTGCAAATAAATTCTGTAGCTCATGGTGAACGAAGAAGACATTCTGGCAAGATGGGAAAATGACTTCGGCACGGTCAATATTAACTCAAAAATTTGAAATGTGGTCTTAAATTGTAGAGCAGATTGTTCTCTACATTTTAAGACCGAATTGATGATTTTTTAACCAATATTTAAAGAGTTGAAGTCATTCTCTCATCTTGCCAGAATGTCTTCTTCTTCTCTCAATAAATTCTGTAGGTCATGGTGATATGTAGTCTGTCCAAGTAAAGAAGACATTCTGGCAAGATGGGAAAATGACTTTGGCACGGTCAATATTAATTCAAAAATTTGAAATGTGGTCTCAAGATGTAGTAAACATTCTGCTCTACAATTTGACACCAGTTCGATGATTTTTGAACCAGTATTGAGAGAGCAGGAGTCATTTTCCCATCTTGCCAGAATGTCTTCTTTGCTCAACAAGACTGACAATACCGCTCGAGAATTTTACTTACTGAGGTCAGGATAGTTGGATTACAAGTGGTGATCATTAGAACCGTGACTGTATATTGTGAAATCACAGTTAGGTCCCTGAGTGTCACACTAACCATTTGGTTGGTCATCAAGGTCGAATCCACAATGCTCAAATCAATCTCATAACATTTGATTGACAGAAAATATTGTGAAATCTTTGTTTTTGAAATCGTTATATTATAATTTTATTATCATAATATAATCAATGGAGTGATAATAATAACTTTCCTTTCACACATTCAATCACAAACCTTTGTTTTTGAGATCATTATAATATAATTTCATGATCTATATCTATATAAGCGAAATGGCACTGACTGACTGATTCATTCATCACCAGAACTAAAAATCCACTGAACCGAATGCGTTCAAATTTGGTAGGCATATCCAGTTGGACGTTTAGACGCGCGCTAAGAACGGATTTTAGGAAATTTCAAGGATACGCCAAATATTTTCGTTTTTCTAGAGTTTTTTGGTGTTTTCCTCTTTTTTTCGAGAACCAATCGATAGAAAATGTTGATATTTGGTGGGCAGGTTCAAATGAGGTCTAGAAATTTTGTGTTCAAAAATTTTTGCAATCCGTTCAAGATTATGCCAGTAATCAGGTTTTTCAAAATTGTGGATTTGCTGCGGGCTGCATATCTTCCGCCTTGATACGACCAATCCTTACTAAAAATTCAATGGTTCAGTGAGATTATATATAAACTAATTTGGAAAATATTGAATCAAGTTTCAAACTATGTCCGATATAGTTCCCAAGGTTATGCTCAATATTAGCATTCTACTATTTTGCGGAATTTTTCTTGGATTTTTCGAGAATAAATTGGTAGAAAATGTCGAAATTTGGTGAACAGGTCCAGATTAGGTCTAAAAATGCTGTGTTCAATGAATTCTGAATCCCTTTTGAATGGAATTTGCAGGCGAGCGAAGCGAGTCTGTTTTTCTCAGCTTACACTGACAGAGGTTATGCAGGCGAGCGAAGCGAGCCCGTTTGACTCACTGCAACTGCTGATACTGCTGGGGGTCCAATGGGCAGAGCCCCCTGGCTAGGCGGAGAAGGCGAGCGAAGCAAGCCTGCCGTCTAGTAGTTCTATAATTTTATCATCATAATATAATCAATGGAGTGATAATAATATTGCCTGACAATGATTACTGTTCCAAGTGATGCAAGAAAGAGAAAGATAAACACTAGCGGCTCGTGCCCACAAAACAGGTGAATGCTATACAGTTAAAGATACGGGCACTTCACCTGCTTTGTGAGTACGAGCCGAAAGTGTCAATAATGTAACGTTTGAAGTAATTTTGTGATCAATCATTTCAAATCCCCATGTCATTTTCGAGCGTGCTGATAGATAGATAGCTATATTTGGTAATTTGATAAAATTTGCAATTCTCTTGAGAAGAAAATTTTGCTCCTCTTCATATCTTGTCATTTCTTCTTTAGAGAAATGAACTCTAATGCAAGGTTTTTCCAAGCACACTTAAATTTGTGGAACCCTCAAGTTTACATCATAAACTGTTCACATTTCTCATACTTATCATAGAAAATGTCAGCTGTTTTTGAAAATTTAAGGGTCCCTCAACTTTGAGTGTGCTTGGAAAAACCCGGCACAAAGGTCTCAACTCCACCCTTAATGAAGGCAATTTATCTATATCTCTCTTATCATAATTTTCAACTTATACTGAAGCACAATGAAATCTTCATGAAAATTCTAATAGTTATAATTTTTATTTTTATTTTAATTTTCATGAAACCCATCATATGAATGTGTCATAATCATTTAAATGTTAATTTTGTAGTTAAATCACATTGAAGCATGTTTGATGTGCATGTGCATAGTAATTGTGAAGTTTTTAAAAGGGTATTTGATTCTCATTTTATTTTCCAATTAAATCACAAGATAATGATTATTATTATTATTATTTCGGATGGACACGTTAAGCCGTCGGTCCCGGCTGCCTAAAAACAGTCGTTAAGTCATGTCAGAGGCCCTGAAATTAATCAGGAGCGACCTGAAAACTCTGACACCAGACCTGAGCCAGCCAGGTTACACAAATATTATTATATTATTATTATTGGTTTCGTAGTGTTATTGGTTTCTCAATGATCACACTGTGAGTAGTCAGGCCATCATGGTCTGTCCAAGCAAAGAAGACCCTCTAGCAAGATGGGAAAATGACTTCAGCTCAATCAATATTCGTTCAAAACTTTGAAATTTGGTCTCAAATTGTAGATCAAAATGTTTCCTACAATTTAAGATCAAATTTATAATTTTTCAACCAATATTGACAGAGCACAAGCTATTTTCCCATCTTGCCGGAGGGTTTCCTTCTCATGGATAGATATCATAGATACATTTCATGGATATAATACATTGCTATGTGTAATATATCTATGTATATGTGTCCATACTTCTATGATCATTCCAGCTATTGACTTGTGTTAAATAACTGAACAGACCAATTACCAAAATTGCTGAAATGACAGCTAGTTCGGAATAACGTATCACAAACGTTTGGCATCATAAACAGATGCTTTGGTGTTTTTGGTGGTAGATGTGGGATAATAATTAGAAACTTTGATCGTTCAGATACATATATACTGTTGTGCATTGGGTATATACCAAAAATCGTGATAGTGTATATATACCCTCGTGAAATAGGTATATTGGAAATGATTGACTGTGAAAGTATATCTATAGTCTGTCCAAGCATAGAAGACCCTCTGGCAAGATGAGAGAATGACTCAAGTTTGGTCAATATTGGTTCAAAAATTATCAATTTTATCTTCAATTGTAGGAAACAATTACATTTAATATTAAGACTAAATTTATGAATCTTGAACAAATATTGGTCAAGCTGGAGTAAATTCCCCACCTTGCCAGAGGGTCTCCTTTACTTGGACAGACTATACCAATCCAAACAATAACAAATCAAAGCAAAGTTATATAATTGATACGGAAACTTTGCATTTGAAAATTATATTATTTTTTACATAAATTCAATGTAGATAACTTTGTATACAAACAGTATATCAAGTTTTTGTAATATGGTTATTTATTTATTTAGTGTATGCTTTCATTAGTGGGGAGACCCAAAGGGTTGTTCCACTTTGCAATACTATAACCTCATTTTTCACGAATGAAAACATGGAAAACCATGTGGGTTATAGTTCATTTAAAATAGTCAATTTAAAACAAAATTGTTTGATTTCAAAACATCATTACAACCAAAACTAAAACACTTGACAAATTCACTACACCATGGCCGAAAAAATTGAATTTTGACTGGAAATTTAGAGCTCAAAAATTAAACACATTGAATTTCTTTTTCAAATTTCAAATATGGTTGAGTTCCTGCTTTCAATGATAGTGTATGTGACACACACATAATTATACTAAGCTAGGTGGTGAGAATGTTCAAACAGTAGCTCATACATAGCTTGATGCAAGGGGCAGAATATTATAGCACTCACTGATGTATTTGTTAACGGTTACTCATCACTGGCGGCTCTGCCCATGAAACAGGTGAAGTGCTGTACAGTGACAGATACAAGCACTTCACCTGTTTCAGGGCACAATGCATCAGTGTTACTTGTTTGTTTGTCTATATACGACAATAGATTGCATCACACCATTGAATTGATTCCCTTTGTCTGGGAGGTCAATGAATAACATGTATTGATATACACGTAACATGTGGATCAACAGTAAACATATATATGGTCGACTTTGGGATTAATGTGATAATGTAGATATATATAGATGATGGATAGTATATATACCATTATATAGACCAGATATATAGACATATGGACAACAGAATACATAAGATATAGATCATTATATAGACATATGGACAATAGAATATATATAATATAGATCAAATAGATATAGTACAACCCATGAGGGGAGGCACCAAAGAACATGTTTTGTGGTTAACTGAATGTTTGAACTCGGTTTGACAGGACTTTAAACTGGGTTCGACAGGTCTTTATGACTTCGTTTGACTTTGTTAACTCTTTTGTTGTCATTCCCGAATATTGTGGTGTGTCCAAGCAAAGCAGAGATTCTGGAAAGATGAGTAAATGACTCCAGCTCGGTCAATATCGGTTCAAAATTGATGAATTCGATCTCAAATTGTGGAAAACAATGTTTTATAAAATTTGAGACCTAATTTCTAATGTTTGAACCAATATTGACCGGGCTGGAGTCATTTTCCCTCCTTGTCAGAATGTCTTATTTGCTCTGTTAGCGTGTGTTATTGAGCGCTTATTTTGAGTTTTGAGAGATTTCCAGAATGAAAATAACTCAACAAAACCGGGAATAATGAACTTATTGGGATTGATTGAAAGTCAATATTGTTTGTGATTGGATTCATGATGATGTTTGGTAGATCTTTTTCGAATTTTACGGCGTTATACGGTAAGGAACCAACTTACAATCAACTAATTCTGATAAGTCCAGTACTAGAGTTAAAACCTCCTAGTAATACTAATAATCAAGTGATAATAGGCTTCCTCCCAATTAATTCTCCAATTAGATTTTGTGAAGTTTGTTATTTATGTGACGTTTGACAGATTTAATTGAGATATGATGGAATTTAGAATAATTATTAAATCAATTTCCACTCTCAAGCATGCTGATCATTTTAAATTTAGTGAAACAATTCAAATATCAAACAATTTTCTAAACTTTGAGGCTTGTATCGACAGTGCCTCAGGACGCATGCCTCGGACTGTCGATACCGGGTTTGCTCGCAGCGAGGCGAACACGGCGCACAATTCGAAGCGAGCAGTGTGCTTGTCGGTAGAAGGGCGGTGCTCAAAAATACCTCGCTCCGAGGCGTGCGTCAAGTGGATACCTGTCCTGTTTGCCTCGCCACGCACAACGCACAAATCTACAAACTAGCCTCAAAATTGTACCCCATTCCTATGCATTTTTGTGATTGAGAATTTTATTTGGGTGCAGAAAGTTTTAATAGGTATTAATAGACATTAATTAACTTACTAATTATACCTTAATTTCTTATTTACTAATTATTGAGCACAAACTAACCTCCAAAGTCCAAATTATTAGATGTCAGAGCTTAGTTGCTTTGTCTCCCACTTGTCAATTTGTTCGCGTGCTCGGAGCGAGCATACTTGGCAACAAGAGTGCAAGACCACACATGCCTCAACACGAGGCATGTGTCCCGAAGCATACGCAGCACATGCCTCGCACTGTCGATACGCGGCTTTTCTGTCGTAGAACTCCGTGATAAACTTGCAACATAAATCTCTTACCGATTCAAATCTAATAACTGATTTCTATAGTCTGTCCAAAAAATTATTGATTTGGTTTCAAATCGTAGATCAGAATGTTTCCTACGATGAGGACCAAAAATCAATTTTTGAACCAATATTGACAAACCTGTAGTCACTTTTTCCTGTTGCCAGAGGGTATTCTTTGCTTGGATTATTATTATTATTATTATTATTATTATTATTATTATTATTATTGTTACAATTGCGACTTATATAAAGTATTTTAAGCAAAGGTGATAAGTGAATGAATGTGAATGTTTACATTACAATTTTAACTTTAAAAACACTTTTCACTTTACAAAATCTGAATTCGATGTTTTAACTTCTGTTTCATTCTATATTTTGAGTGAGGAGGAGTGGAGGAGGAGGGGAGGAGGAGGAAAGAGGGGAGGAGGGGAGAAGGAGGAGATGGATTAGGAGAAAGAGAGGGGAGGAGGAGAAGGAGGGGAGGAGGAGGAGGAGGAGGAGGAGGAGGAGGAGGAGTAGGAGAAGGTGTAGGAGGACAAGAAAAAGAATTTTGGGAGAAAAAGAAGTAGAAGTAGGGTGAAAAGGAGGATGGATTAGGAAAAAGAGGGGGAGGAGTAGAAGGAGGAGGAGGAGGACGAGGAGGAGGAGGAAAAGAAGGTGAAGGAGGAGAAGGAAGAGAGTTTTGGGAGAAAAAGGAAGTAGAAGTAGGGTGAGAAGGAGAAGATGGATTAGGAAAAAGAGGGAGTAGAAGAAGGAGGAGGAGAGAAGAAGAAGAAGGAGAAGAAGAAGAAGAAGAAGAAGAAGAAGATGGAGAGGAAGGAAAGGAAAGAAAAGGTGATGAAGAAGAAGAAGAAGAAGAAGAAGAAGAAGAAGAAGAAGAAGAAGAAGAAGAAGAAGAGGAAGAAGAAGTGGGGGAAGTGGAAAGATGAGAACAAGATGAGAACAACATAAATCTCTTACTGATTCAAATCTCACGACTGATTTCTATCAGAAACTTCCAAAGTGTCAACACCGTGTTGTGAATGAACAATACGAGGATATTCAAATCAGCACCACAAATCAAGCAGGTATAGTATGTCCAAGCAAAGAAGACCCTCTGGCAAGATGGGAAAATGACTCCAGCTTAATCAATATTGGTTCGAAAATTATGAATATGATCTTAATGGTAGTTCAAATTCTTTCCTACAATTTGAGATCAAATTGATAATTTTTGAACCAATGTTGATCGAGCTGGAGTCATTTTCCATCTTGCCAGAGGGTCTTCTTTGCTTGGACTGACTATAGCCTACAACGCTTAAGTTCTACATTCTAGAAGTAATTTTGGGAGAGGCAGAAGGAGTGGAAGAAAAGAAGAAGGAGAAGAAGAAGAAGAAGAAGAAGAAGAAGAAGAAGAAGAAGAAGAAGAAGAAGAAGAAGAAGAAGAAGAAGAAGAAGAAGAAGAAGAAGAAGAAGAACAACAACAACAAGAAGAACAAGAACAAGAAGAAGAAGAAGAAGAAGAAGAAGAAGAAGAAGAAGAAGAAGAAGAAGAAGAAGAAGAAGAAGAAGAAGAAGAAGAAGAAAAAAGTAGAAGAAGGAAAAGAAAAGAAAAGAAGAAGAAGAGAGGGAAGAATAACTTTTGATTCAAAGGTTGAAAATTGCTTTGCAAAGCTGAAGAGAGTTCTGTGGGATTAGAGTGTGTTGAAGCACCTGAAAGGAAATAAAATAAGAAAGATGGAAATGAAGGAGAGGAGGAGGAGGACGAGAATGATACTTATTAAAATTAACTCAACTCCAACTTACAAAACTTACTGACATATGAATAAGGAATATGAAGTTGTTCTTATACAATAGGAATCACTCTGTATATCACTTTCCAGCATAGAATTGCAACCCATTTAATAGTAGTTTACGCAACGGTTGTATAATGGGAGCCTTTATAGCATGAGGTGAGACATGAGTTGGAGCCATGAGCAGCGAGCGTAGCGAGTGCTCTAATCATCTCACGACTGCTTTAAAGGCCTAATACAACCGTTGCATACACTATTTTGTCTACAACTACCAGTGAAGTTATAAGTATCAGAACAGTAGGCTATATAGGTATAGACCACCAGTATCAATATGTATGTAAGTGTAGGTGCTACAGAAATCAACATACCGTGTATTAAACTTCTTCTTTTGTCTCCATCCTACTTGAACTGTTGATGATAATTAACTTATAACTTGGTAAATATGTTAATGATAACATATCAGTCAGTTTAACAAAACGCATTCAACAATCAACAAAATCGTGAGTAACTTACTGTTATGAAAGTGAAAGATATTAACATATTTACCAAATTATAAGTACATTAAGCTGTTTAAACTTTGGACTATTCAAATTAATCAATTATTCCATTACATAAATTGAAATATATTGATGACTGTATCGGAAAGGTTCATTACAACACGGTTCTGAGATTCCATTTTGAAATGGTAGTCATTTCGATTTCAATTGTAAAACTGAAATAGGATTTTTTCGATACGCCTGTAGATGAAAATATATATTCCATTTATTGACTTATGTATTTGATGTAGCTTGTGTAGTTTGTTTGCTGAGAAGACCCCTAGTAACTATGTGAAGTGCATTGAAACGGCATGTCTCCTCAGCCAGCTTGAACTAAATCGAACTTGAGAGCCTCTAGCAATAGAATATTACATGATGAGTGTGGGAAAGGTGTTTTTACATACGAATAATTATGTTCTCCAAACGAGCGGTACGCGAGTTTGGAAAATAATTATGAGTTTGTAGACTTTCCCACACGAATTATGTACATTTTTTTCGTCATACTGGACTGAGAAGGATTTATTTAAACCTCAAACATTAACTGAAGCCAACATAACCTCAACACAACACTAGCACAAACGCACGCAGTAAACTCTAATGGCAGCTCGTTTGACTCATTTATTCATACGTTGGAGTTCGGGAAAAAACAGCTGGGCTAGATTTTCAGTGCTGTAATTATCATCGTGATGATGACTAGTGCTGTAATAATCATCAAAACGATTATTCCCGCATTTAGAACAGCTGATCTTTGATTCTCCTGCAAACGCAAATCTAGCTTGGAAAGTTGTGTATTACATACGAGCATGGCGAATCAATTATTTCAGAGCTCTAGAATTATAATGCATGGAGTGATGCATACAGAATCGACTTCGAAAGTATGATAGGATAAAGAAAATTCTTGTAATCCTACAATCAAAGCTCTGTTCAATTTGGAGAGAGATTACATTTCAATTCTGATTTACTTTCCATGGTGAGCCTTGTCTGATGCAATCTGCTTTTTCTTCCGCTTCTTCTTCTCCTTCTTCTTTTTCTTCTCCTTCTTCTTCTTCTTCTTGTTCTTCTTCAGTTTCTTGTTCTTCTTTTTCTTCTTCTTCTCCTCCATCTTCTCCATCTTCTCCTTCTTCTTCTTCTTCTTCTTCTTCTTCTTCTTCTTCTTCTTCTTCTTCTTCTTCTTCTTCTTCTTCTTCTTCTTCTTCTTCTTCTTCTTCTTCTTCTTCTTCTTCTTCTTCTTCTTCTTCTTCTTCTTCTTCTTCTTCTTCTTCTTCTTCTTCTTCTTCTTCTTCTTCTTCTTCTTCTTCTTCTTCTTCTTCTTCTTCTTCTTCTTCTTCTTCTTCTTTTCATTTTAACTTTTTTCTACTTTTTCATACTCTCCTCACGTTTCCCTCTCAATCCAAGCTCCCCTCTATCCTTCAATGTAGAAGTGGTGGTAAAAGAAAGAGAAGGAGAACAAGGAATGGGAAAAAGGAGGGAGAGAAAGGAAAAAGAAGGGAAAGTAGAAGAAAGAGAGGAGAAGAAGAGGAGAAAGAAGATGGAGAAAAATGAGAAGAATAAGGAGGAGGAGAAGAAGCAGAAGGAGACTAAGTAGTAAAAGGGGGAGTGAAAGACGGAATAGGAGGAATAGACATAGAATAAGGAGATAATTCACAAGGAGGAGATGAAGAAGAAGGAGATGAAAATGAAGAAACGAAGGAGAGGAGGAAACGATGGTAAAGGTGAAAGAGTAAGGAAGGAGGAATGAATCGAGTAAGAGAAGGAGTGAAAATGAAGAAGGAGTGTAAGAAAAGGAGAAGATGAAGGAAAAAGAAAAATGGAGGGATGGAGAGATGGATAAGGGGTAGGAGATGGAAAATGAGAGAAGGAAGGAGAAAAAGTAGATGTAGAGAAGAAAGAAGAAGAAGATGATAGAGGAAATACAGAAAAAGAAGGAGAAGAAGATGAAGAAGAAGAAGAAGAAGATGATGAAGGAAATAAAGCAAAAGAAGGAGAAGAAGATGATAAAGGAAATAAAGAAAAAGAAGAAGATGAAGGAGAAGAAGGGTGAATTCTCGAAGAGAATATACACCTGTTGAAGATGAACAAATCATCCCCATCAATTCAATTTATCTGAAAATATCGCCTATAAGATGAATTATGAACCAGTAATCTTCCTTCAATATTATTGCATCTTTCTACTTTCTTCTCTGTCCAATCATACGTCTTCTTCATCTTCTTTTCCTTCTCCTTTTTCTTCTTCTTCTTCTTCTTCTTTCTCTCCCCAGTCTGCTTCTTCTTCTTTTTCTTTCTTTGTTTCCTTCTTCTTCTACTTCTTCTTCTCATTCTCCTTCTTCTTCTTCTTCTTTCTTCTTCTTCTTCTTCTTCTCTCTCTTCTCTCCTCCTTCTCTCTTCTTTCTTCTTCTTCTTCCTCCCTTCTTCTTTCTTCTTCTACTTCTTCTTCCTCTTCTTCTCCTTCTTCTTCTTCTTCTTCTTCTCCTTCTTCTTCTTCTCCTTCTTCTTCTTCTTCTCCTTCACCTTCTTTTCCTCCCTCTCTTCCTTCTCCTTCTTTTCCTTCTTCTTCTTCTTCTTCTTCTTCTTCTTCTTCTTCTTCTTCTTCTTCTTCTTCTTCTTCTTCTTCTTCTTCTTCTTCTTCTTCTTCTTCTTCTTCTTTTTCTTCTTTTTCTTCTCTCCCTTCTTTTTCTTCTTCTGCTTCCTCTTCTTCTATTTTTCTTCTTCTTCTCTACCATACTTCCTATATTCTTCTGTTCAGTATTATCTTTTATGCAGTTCTATGGCTTTCTTCATGTCACTTATTAATAGCACTCTTTCAAAACTCCCGGCAAAATCTTCCTCATATTATTTCTTCATTTTATTCTTTCTCACTCTTTACACTTATCCTCCTTCCTTATTTATCCTGTTTTCTCGTATTCTTCTTCACTCCACTCCATCTCCTTTCTTCCTCCTCAATATCTCTATCATTCCTTCCCAATTAGCGTTTTCTAAAATATTATAGGCCACTTATATTGTAAAGGGGTGTGTGGTAGAGAGGACCAAGAGTCCTAACTCCGCCCTTAATGAAGTCGATCAATCAATCAATCTCTCTCATGGATGTCTTTGAACATCCCTCTCCAAGAATGGACATTTATATGTCTAAACTCCGACATTTTATGTAGATACAGCAGACATTTGTATTACCGTTAGCTTATTATTGAATCCTATATCTGACTCATTTCGCAAGTTTTCATAGTTTAAAATTAGTTAACTTAAGCGAACCATAATGTAATTAGTGTAATTTTCATTTATTTTTATCCTTATAGCATAGGATTCGAATTATTGTATTATCTAATCTACATGAATAAAGTGATTGAATCTAAATCTCTCTCTCTCTCTCTCTCCCCCTCTTTCTTTCTCTACTCCAATCTCGATATTCTCCTTTCTAATCCACTAACAATCCCTATACTGATTTATAATTCCCATCTCAGATCCCTCGTACACAGAGAATTATTTATGGTATGTCAGCCTCTTATTGCAGAAATTTATTGGTTATGATGTGCTAAGGATTTATTATAGTCTGTCCAAGCAAAGAAGACATCCTCTCAAAACGAAAAAATGACTCTAGCTCGGTCAGTATTAATTGAAAAATTATGATTTTTTCTTAAATTGTAGGCGACATTGTGTTCTGAAATTTTAAACCAAGATTATAACTCTTGAATTTACATTGACCGAGCTGGAGTCATTTTTTCATCTTGTCAGAATGTCTTCTTTGCTTGGATAGACTATTACTTGATTCCTTCTCTCCTCCTCCTCCTCCTCCTCCTCCTCCTCCTCCTCCTCCCTCCTCCCTCCTCCTCCTCCTCCTCCTCCTCTCCTTCTTCTTCTTCTTCTCCTTCTCCTTCTTCTTCTTCTTCTCTCTCCTTCTTCTTCTTCTTCTTCTTCTTCTTCTTCTTCTTCTTCTTCTTCTTCTTCTTCTTCTTTTTCTTCTTCTTCTTCTTCTTCTTCCTTCTCTTCTTCTTCTTCTTCTTCTTCTTCTCCTTCTTCTTCTTCTTCTTCTTCTTCTTCTTCTTCTCCTTCTTCTCCTTCTTCTGCTTCTTCTTATTCTGCCACCTTCTTCTCGTATTTATTCTCCTTCATATTGTTTTTCTACTCCTTCGATCCGCTATTTCATCCCTTACTTCAAGTGGTTCTTCTTCTTCTCCTTCTTCTCTCCTTTCTTATTCTTATCTTCCTTCTTCTTATTCTTTCACTTTCTGCTCGTATTGATTCTCTTTCTTATTATTTTTCTACTCCTTCCATCCGCTATTTCATCCCTTACTTCAAGTGGTTCTACTTCTACTTTGTCTTCTCCTTCTTATTTTTCTTCTCCTTCTTCTTCTTCTTCTTCTTCTTCTTCTTCTTCTTCTTCTTCTTCTTCTTCTTCTCCTTCTCTTCTTCTTCTTCTTCTCCTTATCTCCCTATTTCTCTACCTCCCTCTCACATTCTCTCTTATTCTCTATATAAACAGTATTACAAGCTTTGTCAGTTACGGATAATTTATTGATATTATGACTAATATTATTCTCATGTAACATGAACCAGGGCTGTGCTGCAGTATAAAATATTCCTACTGAAAGATTGTAATATTATCCAATGTGGATCAAATTTGATATTCAATCTTATTGTACTACAACTTTGGAAACTGTAATAGTAGTTCATGCAACGGTTGTATAATGGGAGCCTTTAAAGCATGAGGTGAGACATGAGTTGGAGCCATGAGCAGCGAGCATAGCGAGTGCTCTAATCATCTCACGACTGCTAATACAACCGTTGCATACACTATTTTGTCTACAACTACCAGTGAAGTTATAAGTATCAGAACAGTAGGCTATATAGGTATAGACCACCAGTATCAATATGTATGTAAGTGTAGGTGCTACAGAAATCAACATACCGTGTATTAAACTTCTTCTTTTGTCTCCATCCTACTTGAACTGTTGATGATAATTAACTTATAACTTGGTAAATATGTTAATAATAACATATCAATCAGTGCCACAAAACGCATTCAACAATCAACAAAATTGTGAGTACTGTTATAAAATTTAAAGTTATAAACATATTTACTAAGTTATAAGTATATTGAACTATTTACACTTAAGTCCAAAGTTCAAATCAGTCTTAAGTCCAATGATTATTCAAATCAATCAATTATTCAAGGACGTAGATTGAAATATTGACAAACAAATACTGGTACTTGATTCCAGTCGCAGTTTCAGGTTGAAAAAACTGAACACTTCTTACATCTCATCAGCTGGTTTCGAAACAAGGAATTTATCAAAAAAACGGAATTTGGACTGTATTGAAAAACGTTATTACAACACGGTTCTGAGATTCCGTTCAGAAATGGTAGTCATTTCGATTTCAATTGTAAAACTGAAATGGGAATTTTTTGATATGCCCGTAGATAAAGTGAATATAATAAACTACGTTATTGACTTTCATTTTAACAACACTTCTCAAGATCTTTCTGGTTTTCGAACTCGTTTCGGGGCACTGAGTCACATTTTCAGAGTACAAAAAGTAGGGTTATTAAATATGTACAAGAGAGTCCGACATGGAAAGAAATAGTGATTGCTGTTGTTTGAGTAAAAGTAAATTTAATAACTCAATTTATCAAAATTATCTTCAACAGTTTGAGTTAGATGAAGACAAATGGGTAAGTTGTGTAATAAGAGAGTAAAATGAATATCAATTAATTCCTATTAAGTGGATTGAAGAGTCTTTCCATTTACTCTGTTACGCAGTAGTTGGTCATTCTTTCTAGAATAAGTTACTATTTCTGTATGAAGATGAAAATTGATGGAACAGATAAAAAGGCAACCAGCTAGTAGGCCTAAGCCCTTCATGGGCTGTTGAGTCATTGACAAATAAAGGGGAAATTGTTTAAAAATTATTATTTACAGCCCCTAGAAACGAATAATGATTTTAGAGCCTGTAAATAGTTACAGATACCACAAATTACAAAATTTTGCAATTCGGTTCCATAAACGTTCCTTGTAAAACGAGAGTTCCACAGGTTCAAAAATTTCATAAATTAAAATAGCCTTGAGAACGTAACTCTTGATCTTGGAATAAAAAAATTGTATATTTATAAACAACAAATATCTATAAAATAATTAATGATTCCAGTTGTTTCAAAGTTTATAAAGTACAGAAGGGTTGAGACCTACTTTTAATGCAATGGGGGCTGCAATTATGTAAGATTTATGTGATTATTTAAAATTGAAATTATGTAATGTTCTTTTTCGACTGTGAATATATCACTGGCGGCTCGTGCCCACAAAAAAAATAAAGTGCTGTACAGTAAAAGATACAGGCACTTTACCTGTTTCGTGGGCGCAAGCCGCCAGTGGAATATATATATAATATATACTAGACTTCCATTCGACTGCAGACTGTGATTACTAGTTTACAAGATAGTGCAGGGTAAGATTAGTGACTTCTATTTTGACTAGATATACTTTCTATTTATAGTTTAGATATAATTATCTCTTCAGTTAAGTTCTTCTTAAGAGTTAGTTTCCAAACAGTTTCTCACTCTGTATTTTTCCATCATCTACATATGCTACTCAACGCATCCACTTGTTTGAATCGACTTGACTCGAAAGTGACCTCATGTGGTCGAGCCTCAACTGAAGGAAAGGCTTGACCTTTAACCATTGAATATTATTGATTAACCTCAAAAATAGCTTTGGTGAGCTCTAGTGACATTTCAGTCCATTGACTGACATCTTCTGATGCATATGAGATAACTTGGAGTGGTATAGTATGTCCAAGCGAAGAAGACATTCTGGCAAGATGGGAGAATGACTTCAGCTCAATCAATATTGGTTCGAAAACTATAAATTTTAACTCAAATTGTAGAAAACATTCTGTTCTACAATTTGGGTTTAAATTGATTATTTTTGAATCAATATTGATTGAGCTGGAGTCATTTTCTCATCTAGCCAGAGGGTCTTCTTTGCTTGGACAGACTATGCTTGGAGTGACATAGTCGGTCCTAGCAAAGAAGACCCTCTGGCAAGATGGGAAAATGACTCCAGCTCAATCAATATTGGTTCAAAAATTGAAAATTTGTACTCAAATTATAGAAAACATTCAGTTCTACAATTTGAAACCAAATTAATAATTTTTGAACCGATATTGAACGAGCTGGAGTCATTTTCCCATCTTGCCAGAGGGTCTTCTGTACTTGGAGAGACTATTACTGGAGTGGTCCTCGCTAACTTAGCTGAGAAGACCCGCCTCACAATTAACTATACACTGGAACTGGGTGTCTTCCCAGTTATATCTACTCTGTGAAACACACGGAACGTGAGAAGAGCCATCAATACAATGTAAAAGGTATTGGGAGGGGTATCTTCTCCGCTAGCGCAAACTTGTCAAGGGATGTAGGAGTCTGTCCAAGCAAAGAAGACCCTCTGGCGAGATGTGAAAATGCCTTTAGCTCGGTCAATATTGGTTCAAACCTTGAAAATTTGGTCTTAAATCTTGGAGCAAAATGTTTTCTACAATTTAGGACCAAATCAATAATTTTCAAACCCATATTGATTGAGTTGGAGTCATTTTCTCATCTTGCCAGAAGGTCTTCTTTGCTTGGACAGACTTTACATGTATGTCCACACGTCATGAGATTCTGAAATGTTGATTATGCTTAGTTTGACATTTTCAGGCTGAAGACACGTGGGGATGATGAAGATAGATAGAGAGAGACTGATAAACCGACAGAGAGAGAGATTGAGAAGGATAGAGATAGGGAAAGAGTGAGAGTGAGAAAGAGGAAGTGAGTGAGAGAGAGAGAGAAAGAGAGAGAGTGAGTTTGATTGATTTATCTATTTATTGTACTAGGTTTGGAGAAACCCTTTGCACAAATGGAATAATAGAAATACAATCAATCTCTCTTTAGAGGAGTAAAAGAAGAAGAAGAAGAAGAAGGAGAAGAAGAAAAAGAAGATGGTGATGATGAGAGTAGTAGAAGAAGAAGAAGAAGAAGAAGAAGAAGAGAGTAGTAGAAGAAGAGGAAGAAGATGAAGAAGAAGAAGATTAGAGTAGTAGAAGAAGAGGAAGAGGAAGAAGAAGAAGAGATTAGTAGTAGTAGTAGTAGTAGTAGAAGTAGAAGAAGAAGAAGAAGAAAAAAAGAATTTGAAAGGAAAAGAGAAACAATAATAGTAATAAAAATAAATTCTTCTATTGCCAAAAACAATGTTGAATAAAACATAGTTCAAATAATAATAAGTTAGAAACACAGTTTATCATAATGAGGTTATATTATTTTCGCCATACTCGTATGTAATACACAACTTTCCAAGCTAGATTTGCGTTTGGAAAATTGCCGTTTACAGGAGAATCAAAGATCAGCTGTTCTGAATGCGGGAATAATCATTTTGATGATTATTTCAGCACTAGTCATCATCACGATGATAATTACAGCACTGAAAATCTAGCCCAGCTGTTTTTCCCGAACTCTGACGTATGAATAAACGAGTCAAACAAGCCGCCATGACAGTTCACTGTGTGTGTTTATTTTGTGCTATTGCTAGTGTTGTGTTGAGGTTATGTTGGCTTCAGTTAATGTTTTCAGTTGTTTGAGGTTTTAATAAATCCTTCTCAGTCTAGTATGACGAAATAATGTTCATAATTCGTGTGGAAAAGTTTACAAAATCATAATTATTTTCCAAACTCGCGTACCGCTCGTTTGGAGAACATAATTATTCGTTTGTAAAAACGCCTTTTCCACACTCATTATTTAATATACTATATTGAATGTAATGATTGTTTTCTGACCATGTGTATATTAATAATATATTTATTATTTTGTGTATCATTTTTTGATGAGCAATGTGGAAAAATAGATAAGACCGGGGTAACCCCAGGGGTGAATTCTTTCAATTTTTCAAGCTGTTGACTGTTGACCCACTTCAGTAGATTCGTCTTCCGATTCGAAGTTGAAATTACAAACAGAATTCAGCCTGCAATACACAATTCTCTGACACATGTCCATCATTGGAATTGATCAGAAATGGTTTAGTCTGTCCAAGCAAAGAAGACATTCTAGCAGGATGGGAAAATGACTCCAGCTCAATCAATATCGATTTGAAAATCATGAATTTGGTTTCAAATTGTAGATCAGGGTGTTCTCTACAATTCCAAGATGAGATTTTTCATTCTCGAACTAAAATTGACCGAGCAGGAGTAATTTTACCATCTTGCCAGAATGTCTTCTTTGCTTGGACAGATTATACAAACTTGTTGCAGACCTTAGTAGCAAAAACGGGAATCATGTCGTGTGGTTTTGTTGGGTTTGGGACGTCTTGTTAGCCAGGTCTTATGTGTTGAACAAGAAGGGTTTTCAGTGGTGTGACACAGGGCTCTAAAATGTCACCATTGATTTTCTTTACTTATAGTGGACATAACAGGGCTCTGGTACTACAGCATTTAATTTCTTCATTATTGTAAGATCAAGTAGGCCACTGATGACGCACTAATAACAATTATTTAGCATTTTTTATAATCATATTTGTTGATTTTTTACTTCTTATTCTTCTCCTTTGTCTTACTTCTTCTTCTTCTTACCTTTTTCTTCTTTTACTATTCATCTTCTAACCTTCTTCTCCTTCTTCTTCTTCTTCTTCTTCTTCTCCTCCTTCTTCTTCTTCTTCTTCTTCTTCTTCTTCTTCTTCTTCTTCTTCTTCTTCTTCTTCTTCTTCTTCTTCTTCTTCTCCTCCTTCTCCTTCTTCTTCTTCTTCTTCTTCTTCTTCTTCTTCCTTCTTCTCTTCTTCTTCTTCTTCTTCTTCTTCTTCTTCTTCTTCTTCTTCTTCTTCTTCTTCTTCTTCTTCTTCTTCTTCTTCTTCTTCTTCTTCTTCTCCTTCTTCTCCTTCTTCTTCTTCTTCTTCTTCTTCTTCTTCTTCTTCTTCTTCTTCTTCTTCTTCTTCTTCTTCTTCTTCTTCTTCTTCTTCTTCTTCTTCTTCTTCTTCTTCTTCTTCTTCTTCTTCTTCTTCTTCTTCTTCTTCTTCTTCTTCAACAGGTTTCAATAGGATAATAGCATACATTGGTAGTAGCCCAAGGAACATTAAATTTACAGAATATAATTTCATAGTGAACTTTAATGTAAAGCCCTCATACAGTTTTAGTTCATTTCAAAAATGTGTAAGCCTAAAAGCATTCATTAGCTTCACTCTTATCAATGGTTATTGATATTTTTAAGTGTATTGATAAGTTTAAGAGTGGGTGGTAGTGGACGGCAAACTGCCGAACGACAAAATGAAGCCCCATAAGAACAATGCAATTTTTATCAATCTCTTGGAGCAGATAGAGCCTCTATTTATGGACAGAATTCCACGTTCTTTATGTCATTGGAAAGAGAATTTAATTCTCCAGGGGCGTTACTTTTTACTTTTTCAATTTTTTGTTTATTTCAATAATTAGAGTTCAATACTTTTTTAGTTAATTGATTTTGCGATAATTATTAAAATGAACAAAAAATCGAAAAAGTAAAAAGTAACGCCCCTGGAGAATTAAATTCTCTTTCCAATGACATAAAGAACGTGAAATTCAGTCCATGAATAGAGGCTCTATCTGCTCCAAGAGATTGATAAAAATTACATTGTTCTTATGGGGCTTGATTTTGTCGTTCGGCAGTTTGCCGTCCACTACCACCCACTCTTAATATCGAAATTTCTCAACTGCTATGTGAAAAAAATGTTGTCTATACATGATTCATAGCAACGAATAATTTACATTCGCGTTTTGGCAATTGAAATGTTCCATTACACTAATCGGAATATTCCTAATAACCATAGTCTGTCCAAGCAGAGAAGACATTCTGGCAAGATGGGAGAATGCCTGTAGTTTGGTCAATATCGGTTCAAAAATTATATCTTTCACTTAAACTTAAGGAAACATTCTGATCTACAATTTGAGACTAAATTCATAATTTTTGAACCAATATTGACCGATCTAGAGTCATTTTTTCATCATTCCAGATTGTCTTCTCTGCTCGGACACAGTATACCACCCACATTTGGAAAGTATCCAATTAATTCGCTTTTATTGCTGGCGCCATAAACTAGGGCGGTCCTTTTGCGCTCCAACAGCTGATGTTGTCAATTGGGGTTGTCATCCAGCTATGCCTAGATGATGTTTTTGAAATCAAAAGAGACAATAGATGCTTTACATCAGCTGTTAGTAGGTTACATCACCTACAAGAGACAGACGAAACCGCCTAACGTTTTGGCGCCAGTTTTCCAATCAGGCAAAATTAAAACTGTCCTAAATTACAATTCGCAATATAGGTTTCAATTTCCATATAGGAATGCTTGTTCTGGTAGGATTCCAATTTTTTTTTGGTTATGGAAAAAACCATTTGAAATTTGGAAGTGGAGTGATATCAATTGAACCTGAAATATCAAAGGTCTTTGAATTTGAAATGATTGCTACAAGTTTCATTAAAATTTACATGAGAGTAATCAAGAATTGATGGAATTTCAATTCGTTTTTTTTTCAAAATATAACAGGGTTATGAATTTATTTTACATTTTCCAAATATGAAAATAATGAATAATATCGGTTGGTTATCTCTATAAATAAAAGCGAAATAGCACTGATTCATTCATTCATCACCAGAACTAAAAATCCACTGAACCGAATGCGTTCAAATTTGGCAGGCATGTTCAGTTGGACGTTTAGGTACGCGCTAAGACCGGTTTTTTGAAAATTCATGAAGATACGCCAAATATTTGAGTTTATCTATAGTTTTTCAGCGTTTTCTTATTAATATCGAGAACCAATCGGTGGAAAATGTTGATTTTTGGTGGGCAGGTTCAGATGAGGTTTACAAATGTTGTGTTGAAATATTTTTGAAATCCGTTAAAGAGTACGCCAGTAATCACTTTTTCAAAATTGTAAATGTAAATGTTTTTAGATGAATCTGTGATTAGACAATAATATATAATAATATATCTTAAATTATCTTTCAATATGGATAACTATCACAATATAACTGCACAACAACTCTGTCAGTATCAGCTGAGAAAAACAGGCTCGCTTCGCTCGCCTGCAAATTCCGTTCAGTTAGGGGTTTGAAATTTATTGAGCACAGAATTTCTACAGCTGATCTAAACCTGTTTACCTAAATGCAACATTTTCTGCCAATTTGTTCTCGAAAAATCCAAGAGAAACTCCAAAACATATTAAGCGTAACCTTGGGAAGTATATCGGACATAGTTTGAAACTTGATTCAATATCTTCCAAATTAATTCATCTATAATATCGCTTAACCATTCAATTGACAGTTAGGATTGGTCGTATCAAGGCGGAAGATATGCAACCCGCAACACATCTACAATTTTTAAAACCTGATTACTGGCTTAATCTTGAACGGATTGCAAAAATATTTTAACACAAAATTTCTAGACCTTATTTGAACCTGCCTACTGAATATCAACATTTTCAACCGATTGGTTCTCGAAAAAATGAGGAAAACGCCGAAAAACTCTAGAAAAACTAAAATATTTGGCGTATCCTTGAAAATTTTTCAAAATCCTTTCTTAGCGCGCGTCTAAACGTCCAACTGAGCATGCCTGCCAAATTTGAACGCATTCGGTTCAGTGGATTTTTAGTTCTGGTGATGAATGAATCAGTCAGTGCCATTTCGCTTGTATAGATATAGATGATAATTGAAGATAAGATGTTTTATTGGAACATAGGTTCTTCTCCTACAATTTCTTTTTCTCAGTGATATTCCTTACACCGGCGGCCCACAGGTGAAGTGCCCGTATCTTTTACTGGACAGCACTTCACCTGTTTCGTGGGCACGTGTCACTAGTGATTCCTTATCATTCATTCCTCATCAATCATTTTGATTGACAAAAACCAGTACACTATAGCGGTACTATAGTACGTCCAAGCAAAGAAGACCCTCTGGCAAGATGGAAGAATGACTCAAGCTCGGTCAATATTAGTTCAAAAAATATCAATTCGATCTCAAATTGTAGTGAACAGTTTGATCTACTATTGAGGCCACATTCATAATTCTTGAACAAATATTGACCAAGCTGGAGTCATTTTCCCATCTTGCCAGAGGGTCTTCTTTGCTTGAACAGTCTATAACAGCAATATCAAATTTAAGTGAATAAAAGAATAATTATAATGAATGATAACTGAACACAAAAGGTAGCACTCAGGAACCTGATTCGATAGGGTAGGATAAAAAATGAAAACAAGAATGCATGTTGTTTCAAACAGAAAAGAAAAAAAAAACAGAGAATTAACATCGATCAGAACTCATTCAATGGAAAGTATTCATACAGTCTGTCCCTGCAAAGAAGACCCTCTGGCAAGATGGAAAAATTACTCCAGCTCGATCAATATTGATCCAAATATTATAAATTTGTTCTCAAATTGTAGATAACATTCTGCTCTACAATTTGAGACCAAATTCAAAATTTTTGAACAAATATTGATCGAGCTGGAGTAATTTCCCTATCTTGCCAGAATGTCTTCTTCGCATGGACAGACTATAACAGAAATAAATGTAAATTCATGCAAAATTGCAAATTGTGTATCCAATTATAACTGGCTAAATCGATAGCAGGTGTTCTGTTTCTCAGATTATGAATTTTTTACGTTCTGCATCTATGATTGGGTGAATAATTTTTTGAGGCGGGATAATAGGAGACCAGGCGCTAGATGTAGTTGAGTAATAGGCTATCCAAAATAAGAGGATCAATTTTTTTTTTTTTTTTTTTTTTTGAGGGTGATGCCCACATGGGCTCTTGGGCCTGTGCGTGGGTAATGGGAAGGATGATGATGAGAGATTTTGGTCAATGGTTTTGAACTCAAAAAAAAAAAAAAAAAAAAAATGCTGATTATGAATCCGAATGTTGCTTTAGCTCACGTCGGAAAGTTAGGCTCTCTTAGATTGAGGCCACACTGCCGGTGGGTAGAGCCTGGAGGGTGGAGGGTAGTTGGTAAATCTATAGAACATACACACCATCCACAGTAATACATCGTATGAATGGTATGTGTTCAGCCGCCATCTTGAAACTCTTAAATATGGACAACATAACCTCAAAAAACAGAATGACGTCATACCATTCATACGATGTGTTACTGTGGATGGTGTGTATGTTCTATAGATTTACCAACTACCCTCCACCCTCCAGGCTCTACCCACCGGCAGTGCGGCCTCAGCCTGACAGCTTGTTTTTCAAATAAAAAACAAGTGATCGGGATTGTAAATTCACCAATAAAATGTCCAATTCACAATGGCCCAAATTTTGTAAAGAATCAGCTGTTCTGAACGATTAGCACGAATTAACTAATATTGCAGACTTCCAATGGCCGACTTTGTGGTTTCATTCATTACGATTTGCAATGTGTATTATGTTTTTATTAGCTATATGTTTTTAAAACCATAAGAATATTGATAGATAAAATGAAATATATCAAATACCTTTTTTTTAACTTTAAAAGTATAAGAATAAATATTTATTTTTAACAACTTCTGAGATATTAAGCCGCGTATTGACAGTCCGAGGCATGTGCCACGAATGACACCATGTGTCCACTACGGTGGAGGGTGGTTGGTAAATCAATAAAACATACACATCATCCACAGTAATACATTGTATGATTGGTATGTGTTCAGCCGCCATCTTGAAATTCTTAAATATGGACAACATAACCTCAAAAAACAGTATAACGTCATACCATTCAAACGATGTATTACTGTGGATGGTGTGTATGTTCTATAGATTTAACAATTACCCTCCACCCTCCACGCTCCACCAACCGGCAGTGCGGCCTCAGCCTGAGAGCTTCAATAGCTGATGGTGTTTCTAAAATCAAAAGAGACAATGGATGCTTCACATTACAGTCTGTTCAAGCAAAGAAGACCCTCTGGCAAGAAGGGAAAATGACTCCAGCTTGCTCAATATTTCTTCAAGAATTATAAATGTGGTCTTAATAGTAGATCAAATTGTTTCCTGCAATTTGAGATCGAATTCATAATTTTCCAACCAGCATTGACCAAGTTTGAGTCATTCTTCCATCTTGCCAGAGGGTCTTCTTTTCTTGGACAGACTATAGCGGTTAGTACATTACATTACATACGAATAAAAACCACCTAACGTTTTTGAGTCAGCTGTAATGAGAAAGGTTCAAGTTCAATGACCTTGATATGACCTAAGTTTAAATATCAGTGGATCATATGAAGCTGGCCCCACAAGCTAGCTGCCCACTGAAGTAATATACTTTGGCCAAGCAAAGAAGAGCCTCTGGCAAGATGAGAAAATGACTCCAGCTCGATCAATATTGGTTCAAAAATTATTGATTTGGTCTCAATTTTAGGAAACAATTTGAGACCAAATCAATAATTTTTGAACAAATATTGACCGAGCTAGAGTCATTTTCTCATCTTTCCAGAGGCTCTTCTTTGCTTGGCCTGACTATACCACATTCAAATCGGAAGTGGGGAAATTAAGCTAATTTTGCCGGTGGAACTTCCTTTTGGGACTGTCCAACAAATATGGCATACAATAATTATAATCCATCTAATAATGCGATCTATCTTTAAAACTGAATTATCCCACCGAGGCACTGGCGGCTCGTACTCAGGAAACAGGTGAAGTGTCCGTATCTTTTACTGTACAGCACTTCACCTGTTACGTGGGCACGAGCCGCCAGTGTACTGAAGAGATCTTTGTCTAAAACCGAGAGCGAAAGAAAACCAATAAAGTTAATGCAAGAGAAAGTAAAGTTCATATAAACGTAATAAAACCTGGAGTACTCTACTGAACCTACTTGAAAACATTGTTAGAGGTGAAGTATCAGCTGGCTTTTTGCTTTTGTTGGCGGACTGAAAAGGGAACTAGCCATTCAACAGGTGGCTAATTCAGGGCAGAGAGCCGTAGGGTTAATGGACACATGGGTTTGTGAGGAGAAAGTAAAAGCTTAGAAGAATAGGAGGATGAGGAGGAGGAGGAGGAGGATGAGGAGGAGTAGAAGTGTGAGGAGAAGAAGGGGGGAGGAGAAGGAGGGGGAGGAGTAGGAGTAGAAGTAGGAGGAGGTGGAGAAGGAAGAGGAGGAGGGGGAGAAGGGAGAAAAGAAAGAAGAGAAGGAGGAAGAGGAGGAGGAAGAGGAAGAGGGGAATAGAATGAGAAAGAAGTGGGAGAGGAAGAAAAGTGAAAATGAACGGAGGAGAAGAGAAAAAAGAGTTAAATCAGAAAAAGAGAAGATTGACAAATGGGCGGGAGAGAGAGGATTGGGAAGGTGGAGGGAGAAGCAGAAAAAGAAGGAGAAGAAGAAAAAGATGTAGAGAGAGGAGAAAGAGGAAAAGTACAAAAAGAAGAAGATTATGAAGAACAGCAACAAAAACAACAACAAGGACAAGAAGAAAATGAGGAACAATTGGAAGAAGAAGGATGATGATAAGAATAACGAAAGAATAAGAATAAGTTGAGAGAGGACGAGTATAAAGAGGAAGGAGGGAAATGAAGAAGTAAGAGAAGTAGGAGAAGGAAGTCGAGGAATAGGAGGAGCAATCAGGAAGAGTAGAAGAATAGAAATAATAAAGATGTAGAAGGATAAGAAGTAATAGAGAAAAGAGAAATAAAAAGTAGAAGAAGGCGGAGGAGGAGAAGGAGAAGGAGGTGAATGAGAAAGAGGCGGAGCAGGAGAAGAAGAAGGAGAAAAAAGAGGAGAAGGAGGAGGAGGAATAGGACACGAAGACCAAGGAGAATTTGAAGAAGGAAGCTGTGCTTAACGTAGGAGCAAGAGAAGGCTCCGGGAAGAAGAAGAAGAAGAAGAAGAAGAAGAAGAAGAAGAAGAAGAAGAAGAAGAAGAAGAAGAAAAAGAAGAAGGAGGAGGAGGAGGAGAAGAAGAAGGAGGAGAAGGAGAAGATGAAGAAGAAGAAGAAGAAGAAGAAGAGGAGGAGGAGGAGGAGGAGGAGGAGAAGAAGAAAAAGAAGTATGAGAAGTAGGAGAAGAAGAAGTAGGAGAAGAACAAGAAGAACAAGAACAAGAAAAAGAAGTAGAACAGGAAGAAAAATACAGTAATAAAAAAACAGAAGAATAAGAAGTTGGTGATGACATAATTGTCACGATGATGATGATGAGGATTAGAAGAGGAGAGAGGGATGTTGAGATAGGTATGAGAAGTAGAAGAGGATGAAAAGGAGAACTAGAATTAGGAATCAAATGAATTGAGCAGAATCAGAGGTTTAAGTCAGTGGTTGTATACTCTGTCCAAGCAAAGAAGACCCTCTGGTAAGATGGGAGAATACCTCCAGCTTGGTCAATATTTGTTCAAAAATTATAAATGTGGTCTCAATAGTACATCAAACTGTTTCCTACAATTTGAGATCAAATTGATAGTTTATTGAACAAATATTGACCAAGCTTGAGTCATTTCCACCAGAGGATCTTCTTTGCTTGGACAGACTATAACCACATTTTTACAATGAACCGTGATAGCAAATGCTTTGTGAGCAGTTCCAGGAGGACTGAAGTTTTCTCTTTTTTTTGTCCATTAATTCTTTAGAATACAATTCGAATAATAATTGATTTCTCTCACCAGAGAGCATCCAGATATAGTCTGTTCAAGCAAAGAAGACAATCTGGCAAAATGGAAAAATGACTCCAGCTCAGCCAATTTTCATTTACTCATGAATTTGGTCTCAAATTGTTGGAAATATTCTGATCTACAATTTGAGACCAAATTAATGATTTTTTAACCAATATTGACTAAGCTGGAGTCATTTTCACATCTTGCCAGGATGTCTTGTTTACTCGAACAGACTAATGATGTAATTGATTGAAAGTTTTAGGGCCGGTTGTTCGAAACTTCGTTAACTTTTAACGTCGTGATTAGCCTGGATAACGACGATTAGCCAGCAACGGCAAACTAACTCAACTCAAATAGAGAATACAAACGAAGAAATTATAAAAAAGCCTCGAGTTTCAATAGTTTCGTTTATAAAACTTGATGACACATCATTTACATTAAATTTTATTGCCTAAGAATATTACTAACCTTTAAATTCGTGAATCAAGTTATGATTTATTGTCATTGAGGCAATGATAATAAATGAGGTTATAAAAATTTCAATGGCGGTTTTTCAAATTTAACAGATCAGCAGCTGGTTAATTAGAATTGAATACTAATTTCACAGTACTAAACTAATCGGCAAGAGTTTGAGGCGTTGAAAATTTTAACCTAACAATCAGCTGATGATTAAATTTTCAATATCTGAAAACAATAGCAGCTGAAAGTTTTTTATTTTTGTGGTACTACCAACCTGACAACAATTAAGTTGTATCAGCATGCAATTTCCAGATCATGTTTTGTTTCAATACCATACTACGCATCTACATGACCAAGTCTTTTCACTGAAAAATAAAAATAGAATGACTTCTTCATTTCAATGATGTGGCGAAGTTTGGACAGTAATGTCCACTCCATCACTTGACCACGGAAAAGAAAAATCCTGTTCGATAAATGCAAAAATAACAGGTTTTTTTTTCTCCCGTAAAATCAATATACAAGTGGGCGTAGTTGTTTCCCTTGCAGCTTTACAAGTTCTATTTTGATCATCGATTCTTCTGTTTATTGAACCTTATGATACGAATTACGATGAAATGCGACTCCTTGATAAATGAGGTGTGAAGGAGAGACACCGATGTCAAAGGAAGTGAGAAGGATATGGTTCAGTAAAATGATTTGAAGGATGTCTGGAATATTTTTGTCTCAAGAATTATTTTCTCACGGAAAGCCACTTACATTATTACTTACGAAATCTAAATTGAATTTTTTATATAGTCTGTACAAGCAAAGAAGACCCTCTGGCAAGATGGGAGAATTACTCCAGCTCGGTCAAAATTGGTTCAAACAATATTTGATTTCGTTTCAATTGCAGGAAACATTCTGATCTACAATTTGAGACCAAATAAATAATTTTTGAACCAATATTGACCAAGCTGGAGTCATTTTCCCATCTTGCCAGAGGCTCTTCTTTGCTTGGCCAGGCTATATTTCTCATGATAATATTTGATCTCAAATTGTAGGGAGGAATATGATCTACTATTAAGAATGCACATTTATAATTCTTGAACAAATATTGGTCGAGCTAGAGTCATTTTACCATCTCGCAAGTGTGTCTTCTTTGCTTGGACAGACTATATAAAGTAAAGATTACCGCTATTCTAAATTTGTAAGTAAGACGTTTGGGCTCCATTGTCTAGTTTTTTTCGTTGTAAGTTTATTGTATTTTGTCGAATAAATTAAAGAATTATCATTAAAATAGAATCTATATCTATATAAGCGAAATGGCACTGACTGACTGACTGACTGATTCATTCATCACCAGAACTAGGAATCCACTGAAACGAATGCGTTCAAATTTGGCAGGCATGCTCAGTTGGACGTTTAGACGCGCGCTAAGAAAGGATTTTAAAAACTTTTCAAGGATACGCCAAATATTTCAGTTTCTCTAGAGTTTTTCGGCGTTTTCCTCATTTTTCCGAAAACCAATCGGTAGAAAATGTTGATATTTGGTGGGCAGGTTCAAATGAGGTCTAGAAATTTTGTGTTAGAATATTTTTGCAATCCGTTCAAGATTACGCCAGTAATCAGGTTTTCAAAATTGTAGATGTGTTGCTGGTTGCATATCTTCCGCCTTGATACAACCAATCGTTACTGTAAATTCAATGGTTCAGCGAGATTATAGATGAATTGATTTGGAAGATATTGAATCAAGTTTCAAACTATGTCCGATATACTTCCCAAGGTTACGCTTAATATCAGCGTTTTACTATTTTTTTGAATTTTCGGAGTTTTTCTTCGATTTTTCTAGAACAAATTGGTAGAAAATGTCGAAATTTGGTGAACAGGTCCAGATAAGGTGTAGAAATGCTGTGCTGAATAAATTTCAAACCCCTACTGAACGGAATTTGCAGGCGAGCGAAGCGAGCCTGTTTGTCTCAGCTGACACTGACAGAGGTTTTACAGGCGAGCGAAGCGGACCTGTTTGACTCACTGAAACTGCTGATACTGTCGGGGGTCCAGGGGGCGGAGCACCCTGGTTATGCAGAGAAGGCGAGCGAAGCTAGCCTGCCGGCTAGTTGTCATTAAAATAAAATATGGAATAAATTATTGTCAATTTTCTCAACTATAACATAAACATAACTAGAGTTTCTAAATCATTTTTCCTCTTTTACAGGCTGAGAGTAGTGATGAGTACTACTACAACTCTCTCTACAAAGACGGAGAAGGCTACAATGATAAGAACGTCAGAAACCTGGACGGTATTGGTAAGTTAAACTCAAAAACATTTCAAAATCAATTGGAAAATAAAACTAAATGCATGACACAACTACTTTCAAAATAACTCACGGTTTGAATGTTCTATAACTATGATAGTAGAGTTCCTCAAATAGAGTCGAATTGAAATATCTACAAGTCAGACTCAAAAACATTTTCAAATTTAATTTGAAAATCGATCTGAATGCATTTCAAAACTATTTTGAAATTAACCCAAGGCTCAAATGATCCATGAGATAGTAGAGTTACTTTATTAGAGTCAAATTAGTACCTTCACAAGTCGTTCTCAAAAACATTTCAAATTTAATTTTAAAATGAATCTGAATTCATGTCGAAGCTATTTTGAAATTTATTTATTTATTTAGCGTATGCTTTCATTAGTGGGGAGACCCAAAGGGTTGTTCCACTTCGCAATACTATAACCTCATTTTTCACGAATGAAAACATGGAAAACCATGTGGGTTATAGTTCATTTAAAATAGTCAATTGAAAACAAAATTTTTAAAATTTATTTCGAAATGAACTCGAGGTTTAAATGTTTGAAAATATAGATTTGAAATTAAAAGTATTGACATTCAATCCCTGACTATCAAATTGGAAACATTACTGGAAAATCAGACTTTATCCTCAATCCGATTAAAATTCATTCATAATTTTACAATTTATTGGATCAATCAATTTGGATCATATTGATCTATCCATAGATCCAAGCTATTGATCTATCCATTGATCTATCCAAGCTTATTAAAAAGTATTAATTTATTCAATTGATTATCAATTTATAGATATAATATATATTTTCTTGTAGAATCATGCCAAAATATATCCATGAATTGATAGATTATTATCCTTATTGTTTGTTGAAATAATAATTTCGACCGAAGATTCACTAGCGGCTCGTGCCCACGAAACAGGTGAAGTGCCCGTACCTTTTACAGTACAGCACTTCACCTATTTCGTGGGCACGAGCCGCCAGTGCGAAGATTTAGATTTTGAGAGATGGTTGTCACAGATTAATAATTCTTGAGCATGTTTATATTAATTGGATTATCAATTTATAAATAAGACATATTTTTAGTGGAATACATATCCATGAATTGATAGATTATTATTATCATTGTTTGTTGAAATTATTTGTAGTTCCTCTTTGAAGATTTAGATTTTGGGAGATGGTTGTCTTGAATTCATAATTCTTGAGCATATTTATACTAATTGAATTATCAATCTATAAAGATACAATACATTTATTGGAGGAATCAGTCCAATACATATCCATGAATTTATTAATACAGTAGATTATTATTCTTATTGTTCGTTGGAAAAGTTTTTGTTCAATTATTCGGATTTTGGGTGAAAGTTGTCTTAAATCAATCATTCTTGAGCATCTTCTGCATGTCTTTTTTATAGTTTTTGTGCATGTTCGTCTTGTCCATATGTCTTGTATTGAAAACTGAACTTTAAAACTTAGGGCTGTTTGAAATAATTGAAAAATAAATGAAAATCAAACACCCTTTTAAATCTATATTCTCAAACATTTGAAAATAGTGTTTGATTTTCATTTATTTTTCAATGTCTTGTATTATTTCCAAAAATTGTTTCTCATTCCTTGTTCATGTGCTTATTGTAGAACCTTTGTTTTGACAACAGAATATCATGATAGGAAACAAGTCATAGTCTGTCCAAGCAGAGAAGACCCTCTGGCAAGATGGGAGAATGACTCAAGCTCGGTCAATATTAGTTCAAAAATCACCAATTTGGTCTCAAATTGTAGGACAGAATGGTTTCTACAATTTGGGTTCAAATTGATTATTTTTGAATCAATATTGATTGAGCTGGAGTCATTTTCGCATCTTACCAGAGGGTCTTCTTTGCTTGGACAGACTATGGCTATTTAGGCTACTCTACAAACTTTTAGCTCTAAATTTGTGTTCTAAATCTTAGCCATCAAAACCGTCATGTTATTGTCTGTCCAAGCAAAGAAGACATTCTGGCAAGATGTGAGAATGACTCCAGCTTGATCAATATTGGTTCAATAATTATACAATTGATCTCAATTTGTAAAGCAGAATCTTTTCTACAATTTGAGGCCAAATAATTAATATTTTAAACCATTATTAACAAAGCTAGAGGTATTCTCCGATCTTGCCAGAATGTCTTCTTTGCTTGAAGGGACTATCCAACAAACTCTTAACACTGAATTTGAAGCATAATCATTCAACTACCTGTATAGTCTGTCCAAGCGGAGAAGACATTCTGGCAAGATGGGAAAATGACTCCAACTTCATCAATAATGATTAAAAAATTTTAGAATTTGATTTCAGATTGTAGAAAATACTTTCCTCTACAATTCGAGATGAAATTTATAATTTTTGAACCATTATCGACCGAGCTTGAGTCATCTCCCATTCTCCCATCTTGCCAGAGGGTCTTCTTTGCTTGGACAGACAATACAGGTGGTTGAATGATTGTGCTCCAAATTCAGTGTTATAAGTTTGTAGGGTATAGTATAGTCTGTCGAAGCAAAGAAGACATTCTGGACAGATGGGGGAATGACTCCAGCTAGCTCAATATAGGTCCACAAATATTTAATTTCATCTCAAATTGTAGATAAGAGTGTTCTTCAATCTGAGACCAAATTCTCAATTTTTGAATCATTAGTGATCAAGTTGGAGTCATTCTCCCATTTTGCCAGAATGTCTTCTTTGCTTGGACAGACTATAGTCAAGAACCTTTCATCAAAATAGAAGCTGCCACTCTGTAAAGGCGAAAATGTCAGATAGACGGTCATGGGAACAATGCAGCCTTTGTTGTATATAAGATGTGAAATTCGTAAATGGATGGACATCAGAGGAGGAGGAGGAGGAGGAGGAGGAGTAGGAGAAGAAGGAGTAGGAGAAGAAGATAAAGTAGGGGATAGAGAAGGAGGACTGATAGTAGAAGTGGAAGGAAAAGTGGTAGATCAGAAGAAGAAGAAGGAGAAGAAGAGAAGAAGAAGAAGAAGAAGAAGAAGAAGAAGAAGAAGAAGGAGAAGAAGAAGAAGAAGAAGAAGAAGAAGAAGAAGAAGAAGAAGAAGAAGAAGAAGAAGAGGAAGGAGAAGAAGAAGGAGAAGAAGATGAAGAAGAAGAAGAAGAAGAAGAAGAAGAAGAAGAAGAAGAAGAAGAAGAAGAAGAAGAAGAAGAAGAAGAAGAAGAGGAAGGAGAAGAAGATGAAGAAGAAGAAGAAGAAGAAGAAGAAGAAGAAGAAGAAGAAGAAGAAGAAGAAGAAGAAGAAGAAGAAGAAGAAGAAGAAGTAGAAGTAGAAGTAGAAGTAGAAGTGAAGAAGGTAAGAGGTGATAAAGGTGAAGATAAATAATGATGAGTGGGAGGAAGAAGAGCTGGAGGAGGATAAGGAGGAGTGGGAGAAGAAGATGAAGTAGGAGAAAGAGAAGAAGGACAGGTCGTAGAAGTGGTAGGATGAGGGAGAATCCAGAGAAAGAGCAGGAGTGATAGGAGGGGGATGAGGAGAATGAGGAGGAGGAGGAGGAGGATCATGAGGAGAAGTAGGAGGAGGAGGATGAGGAGAAGGAGAAGGAGTAGAAAGATGAGGAGGTCGGAATAGGTAACACGTGTCTGTCATAAAGAGATGGATTGGTAGCACCACCCTTTGAAATGCATAGTTGAGAAAAGGGTAAGACTGGAAGTAGCAGAAGTATGAGAAGAATAGGAGAAAGAAGGAATAAAAAACGAAGGGAAAAATGTGACAGCTGATGAAGTAGAAGGAGGAGAATGGAACTTGGAAAAAACATTGAGAATAAATAGAAATGGATAATAGAAGTATGCCTTCCTTTTGAGAGAAAACTTATCTCAAAATTTTTGACATTAAACAAAATGAGTAATCTTCATTTTCATTGAAGCATTATAGAAAGAGAAACGTGGAAGAGATAAAACAAAAATAAGAAGATCAAGAAGGAAAAGAGGAGAAGGAGGAAAGAGAGGGAAACGGATAAGGAAGCAGCGCATGTGGAAGGGAAAATAAAACGCAAAAGAATTATTTTATTTATTTATTTTTTTTTTTTTGAGGGTGATGCCCACATGGGCTCTTGGGCCTGTGCGTGGGTAATGGGAAGGATGATGATGAGAGATGAATGGACCTACTGCTTTAGGTGGGTTCCGAACCACCGAGAAGCGACTTTTGAGGCTCACAAATTGAATTCAGAGGAACCGGTCACTATTACAACAGTGGTGGTAGAGGCACGTCGCTCATCTAATCTCACCGATTAGACGCTCTCCCATGTGACAAACCGCTTCTCATTAACTCAATTAACTTCCCAATTAACTCAATCGTTGATCTCAAAACATTCTCATATTGTAACTTCCATCGAATTTTTATGATCTACAAATCTAAAAGTGAAAAATAAGGGTGAGAGAGATAAAAAAATTGAAGAAGAAGATAATAATAACTGGAAAGTACACCCTCTAAAGTCGAAAGCTTCAAATATGAGAGATTTTCTGCAATAATTTTCCAATTCATCAATTCCATTTACAATAATCATATATTACTTGACTTTTCTCTCTTCTATTGTTCTTCTCTAAATTTTTCCTCCTCATCTTCTCCCGTTTCTTATTCTCCTTTAGCTCATCATTTTCTTCCTATTCCTTTTTTTCTTTCAATAAATAATATTGTTCCTCCCACTTCTACATCATTCCTTTTTTCATATTACTTCTTTGGATTTTTCTCAGATATTCTTCATCGATTCCCTCATTTCCTTCTTCCCCTTCTCACCTCCTCATTCCTCTCCTCCTCCTCCTCATCCTCCTCCTCCTCCTCCTCCTCCTCTTCCTCCTCCTTTCTCTCCTTCTTATCGTCCTTCTCTCATGACATTTATTTTATCTCTACTTCGAAAATGTTATCGGCGGAAAATCCCAATGGCAATATAGCGAATTCCTGTCTCCTCTATTATGGATGGCCTGAGGCTACCCAGTGCTGGAAGTT
>CM029559.1:4454539-4552039 GCA_017141385.1 Sogatella furcifera | reverse complement strand
CTTCCCCTTCTTCTTCTTCTTCTTCATCCACATTGTTTCTTTCTCCTTCTTTTTCATCTTGTTATCCTTCATCTCCTTCTTCTTTTTTTCTCATTTTCTTCTTCTTCTTCTTCTTCTTCTTCTTCTTCTTCCTCTTCTTCACCTTCTCATTCTTATCCTTCTCTCTCTCCTTCTTCCTGTCTCCGTTCATGTTCTTCTTCTTCTTCTTCCACTTCCTCCTCTCCTCCTTCTTCTCTTCGTTCATCTTCTTCTCCTTCTTCCTCTTCCTCCTCTCCTTCTTTTTGTCTCCGTTCATCTTCTCTTTTTCTTTCTTCTTGTTTTCCTTTTTCTTGTCCCGCCTTCTCCTTCCCTTTCAGTTACTACTTCTCCTCCTCCTCCTCATTCCACCTCTCTTCCTCCTCTTTATCATTATCCTTCATTTTCCCATCCTTCCTCTTAAGACGCTTTCCCATTCAATGAAAACTCTTCATTGTGTTTCTCCAGTATCTTGTAGGAAGTGTCAAAGAAAACTCACTTTCTTAGTGTGATCAAAGAAAATAGGAATCAACCCTTTTGTATAGTCCGTCCAAGCAAAGAAGACATTCTGGCAAGATGAGAAGATGACTCCAGCTCAGTCAACATTGGTTCAAATATTATAAATTTGGTCTCAAATTGTAGGGAACACTGTGATCTACAATTTGAGATCAAATTTATAATATTTGAATTAATATTGACCGAGTTGGAGTCATTTTACCATCTTGCCAGAATGTCTTCTTTGCTTGGTTGGACTATAAAGCGAGTTATCTTTCTAGCAAATTGTATGGAAATGATAACAATGAATACTAGCTGTGTATTTCTTGAGTGGAGTATGGTTAAGTACGAGAATTGGAAGGAGGAGGAGGAGCAGGAGGAGGAGGAGGAGGAGGAGAAGGAGGAGGTGAAGAAGGACGAGGAAGAGGAGGAGGATGAGGAGGAGAAGGAGGAAGAGGAGGAGGAGTGAAAGGTGGAGGAGGAGGGGGAGGACGATGAGGAGGAGGAGGAGGAGGAGGAGGAGGTGGAGGAGGAGGAGAAGGAGGAGGAGGAAGAGGAGGAAAAGGTGGAGGAGGAGGAGGAGTAGGAGAAATAGAATAGGAAAGAGACAAGGAAGCTGCGTATTTTCTGAGTGGAAGATGAATGTAAAAAAGGAGTATACAGAGAAGTAAACGACGAAATAGTGGAGAAGAAGAAGAAGAAGAAGAAGAAGAAGAAGAAGAAGAAGAAGAAGAAGAAGAAGAAGAAGAAGAAGAAGAAGAAGAAGAAGAAGAAGAAGAAGAAGAAGAAGAAGAAGAAGAAGAAGAAGAAGAAGAAGAAGAAGAAGAAGAAGAAGAAGAAGAAGAAGAAGAAGAAGAAGAAGAAGAAGAAGAAGAAGAAGAAGAAGAAGAAGAAGAAGAAGAAGAAGAAGAAGAAGAAGAAGAAGAAGAAGAAGAAGAAGAAGAAGAAGAAGAAGAAGAAGAAGAAGAAGAAGAAGAAGAAGAAGAAGAAGAAGAAGAAGAAGAAGAAGAAGAAGAAGAAGAAGAAGAAGAAGAAGAAGAAGAAGAAGAATTAGAAGAAGAAGAAGAAGAAGAAGAAGAAGAAGAAGAAAGAAGAAGAAGAAGAAGAAGAAGAAGAAGAAGAAGAAGAAGAAGAAGAAGAAGAAGAAGAAGAACAACAACAACAACAACAACAACAACAACAACAACAACAACAATAAAAAGAAGAAGAGGGAGAGGAGATGAAGAAAGAAGAAGCAACAATAAAAAGAAGAAGAGGGAGAGGAGATGAAGAAAGAAGAAGAAGAATAAGAAGTGGGAGAATAAAAAGAGAAAGAAAGGACTTATACGAGAGACTTATAAGAAGGAAAATAAGAAGAAAAAGAAGATTGTAGGGAATCTTGGTGTGAAATGGCTTCAAAAGAAGAAGGAGGAGAAAAAGGAGTCAGTAAAGAGGAGAATAAGATGATGATAAAGAGGAGAAAGAAGAAAAAAAAGAACAAGTAAGGAAAACAAGAAAAAGGAGGAAAGAAAGAGACACCAACCATAATAAATACACCAAAAACACTGTTTTGATAAGGATTACAAAGAAAACTTTACTAAATACAGTTTCAACGAGTCTAAATATCAGTTAGTAAAACATATAGCGAAAACCATGAAGGTTCCTTATGGATAGCTAAGTTATCACTGTTTCCTTAAGGCTTTCCTTAAGGACAAAAAGACCGTCAGTTGCATCCTTCCCAAGGATTATCCAAGACCTCCCCAAACAGTGTTCTCCTAGATAGATATAGACTGTCCAAGCAAAGAAGACCCTCTGGCAAGATGGGGAAATTACTCCAGCTCGGTCAATATTGGTCCAAAAACTATCAATTCGATCTCAAATTGTAGGAAAAAATTTGATCTACTATCAATACCACATTTAAAATAATTCTTGAAACAATATTGACCAAGCTGGAGTCAATTTCCCATCTTGCCGGAGGGTCTTCTCTGCTTGAACAGACTATAATCTTCGATGATCCAGAGTTCACACCCAAGATGAATTTCAGTGTGTTATTTAGGATGTATACTGTATAGTCTGTCCAAGCAAAGAAGACCCTCCAGCAAGATGGGAAAATTACTACAGCTCGGTCAATATTAATTCAAAAATTTCTAGTTTGATCTCAAATTTTATGAAACATTCTGATCTACAATTTGAGACCAAATTTATGATTTTGAACCAAAATTGACTGAGCTGGAGTAATTTTCTCATCTTGCCAGAATGTCTTCTTTGTTTGGAAATACTACACTATATTCTGTGTTTTCGAAACATATCTGGGTAGTTTGTCAGGATTAAGAAGTACCTACTATTTCATGACATATACAGGGTGTTTCAGGAGAAATGTGCAATACTTCTCAGGCCGATCCCTTACACCATGTAGACAGAAACGTTCCATGGGACCAACCCCCAAAAACGCTTTGTTACCGAGATAACAATGGTGGCAAAATTGAGATTTTACAAAATATATTTATTTTTCTAATTTTTTAGAGGCTTTACTAAGGTTCTAAAATCTACTCCTATGTAAAATTAGCTGAGGAATTCAATGGAACCAGTTCCAAGTTTGTAGCTTCAACGGTTATTGAGATAATTGAAAAAATATGCTTAAAAACTACATTTTTTAACAATAAGGGTTATAACTGGATAAGGAATCATAAAATTGTATTTTTTATTAATGGAAGTTGAAGAGAGTCGGATCCTGAAGGAAAAGTTATATGGCGGCGATTGTGTAAATCTCAACCAAATCTCAGAAATAGCGATCAAAAATCGCAAAATTGACAAAACATATAATAGCACAAGTGATAAATTTGTATTTAGTAGCGATTTTGCGATTTTTGATCGCCATTTCTGAGATTTGGTTAAGATTTACACAATCGCCGCCATTTAACTTTTTCTTCGGGATCCGACTCTCTTCAACTTCCATTAATAAAAAATACAATTTTATGATTCCTTATTCAGTTATAACCCTTATTGTTGAAAAAATTGCGTTTTCTAGCATATTTCTCCAATACAGCATTTCTAGACCTAATCTGAACCTGTTCACCAAATTTCAACATTTTCTGCCAAATTGTTCTCGAAAAATCTAAGAAAAACTCCGAAAATTACAAAAAATAGTAGAACGATACTATTGAGCGAAACCTTGGGAAGTATATCACACATAGTTTGAAACTTCAATATCTTCCAAATTAGTTCAACTAATAATCTGGATAAACCATTGAATTTACAGTAAGGATTGGTCGTATCAAGGCGGAAGATATGCAACCCGCAATACCTCTACAATTTTGAACTAACAGATTACTGGCGAAATTTTCAACGGATTTCAAAAATATTCCAACACAACATTTCTAGACCTTAGTCGAACCTGCCCACCAAATATCAACATTTTCTACCGATTGGTTCCCGTAAAAAATAAGAAAACGCTGAAAAACTATAGAAAAACTTAAATATTTGGCGTATCCTTGAAAAGTTTCAAAAATCCGTTCTTAGCGCGCGTCTAAACGTCCAACTGAACATGCCTGCCAAATTTGAACGCATTCGGTTCAGTGGATTTTCAGTTCTGGTGATGAATGAATGAATGAATCAGTGCCATTTCGCTTTTATAGAGATAATAAATCAACTATTATATCATGTAGCGCTTTACAACTACTCTCAAAATGTGAAATTATTGTGAGAAACTTGATATTTCTCATCTAAATATACTACAAATTTGATCATTCAAAATCTAAATAATTATAAATAGTATATTTTCAAGTACTCTCCACCTCAAAGCCCTTTGTTGGATAACCATCAATGATAATCCCTTGACTCTCAGGTACTTAAGGTACTCCAATAAATTTAACATGTGTACCACTCACATTAACTCTCACCGACTCAAAATTAACAGCTGTTAAACTTAACGACTTCAACACACAGAGTGCTGATGTTTAACCTTCATTAGTCCACTCGAGATTAACGCTCTTATAGTCTGTCCAAGCAAAGAAGACATTCTGGCAAGATGGGAAAATGACTCTAGCTCGATCAATATTTGTTCAAAAATTGTAAATTTTGTTCCAAATTGTAGATAAAAATGTTTTCTACAATTTGAGATTGAATTTATGATTTTTGAACCAATATTAATCGAGCTGGAGTCATTTTCCCATCTTGCCAGAATGTCTTCTTTGCTTGGACTGGCTATAAAAGGCGGTTGGAGGTTCTTTGTTAAGGGAGAGGCACTCTAGTTAATTGATAAGTATTGAGGTTAAGTGTCAGAGGTGATTGAGATGTTGGGAGAGAGAGAGAGAGAATATGTGGGAGTTAAGAGAGATAAATGGATAAATAGTAAGAGAAAGGATGTGAGGGTAGGAGAAAGAAAGATAAAAGCAAAAGTCAGAGTAAGAAAGTTGAAGATCAGAGGTGAAGAGAGATAGGAATGTTGGAGAGAAAGATACGAATAAAGAGAAAGAGGGAGTGTGAAGAGAAGATAACAGATATATATATATAGAGAGAGAGAGAAAGAGAGGACGGAGAGTTTGATTGATTGGTTGGAAGCCTTTATCCAGGGCGGAGTTGGGACTCTTGGACCTCTCTATCACATAACCCTAAATAGGGATTAGATTAGATTACTTTATTCAAATATATAACGAAATTCAGCTTAGATTTCACATTACAATATAAATTAGTAGAACAAATTATTCTGTAAATTTCACAAAATAGAAACTTCTAGTAAAAATTAAACGAGAAATTATTACGAGATTAATTGTATTTTTCATGGGTTTGAAACGGCTCTAACGATAACCTTTAAATTCATACCCTTAATAGCTCATTATAAGTCATATGATTTGAGTCATCATAAAATCGCTTTGAATTTGCAATTGCACTCTCTCCGACCGCCAGCTGCCGGAGCGAATTTATTTTAAGGGTGGGTGATAGTGGACAGCAAACTGCCGAACGGCAAAATCAAGCCCCATAAGAACAATGTAATTTTTATCAATCTCTTGGAGCAGATAGAGCCTCTATTTATGGACAGAATTTCACGTTCTTTATCTCATTGGAAGGGGAGTTTAATTCTTCAGGGGCGTGACTTTTTATTTTTCGATTTTTGGTTTATTTTAATAATTATCGTATAATTAATTAATTACAAAAGTATTGATCTCTAATGATTGAAATTAACTAAAAATCGAATAAGTGAAGTCACGCCCCTGGAGAATTAAATTCTATTTCCAATGAGATGAAGAACGTGAAATTCTGTACATAAATAGAGGCTCTATCTGCTACAAGAGATTGATAAAAATTACATTGTTCTTATGGGGCTTGATTTTGCCGTTCGGCAGTTTGCCGTCCACTACCACCCACTCTTAATTTCTCCTCTGTCTTGTAACCCATGTAGATATCCATTACTATATCAGAAAACACATGGATGATAATTGGTCACATAACAGTAATTGGTAATGATAATTGGTAATATGATGATAATTGGTCACATAACAGTATTTACTTGATTAATTAAATCGATATGTGAACGACATACTCTTCCTTTATAATTTCTAGTACCGGTTGTTCGTAACTTCGTTAACTTTTAACGCCGTGATTAGCATGGATAACGACATCTTGTAGCAACGGCAAACCAACTCAACTCAAATAGAGAATAGAAACATATAAATAAACAAAAAGCCTTGAGTTTCAATAGTTCCATTTACAAAACTTGATGACACATCATTTACATTAAATTTTATTGCCTAAAAATATTACTAACCTCTGACTTCATGAATTAAGTTAAGATTTATTATCATTGAGGCAATTATATAAATGAGGTTATGGAAAATTTCAATGGCGGTTTTTTTCAAATTTAACAGGTTAAATAGAATTGAATACTAATTTCACAGGACTAAACTAATCGTCCAGAGCTTGAGGCGTTAAAAATTCAACCTAACCATCAGCTGATGATTAAATTTTCAATTGCTGAAAACAATAGCAGTTGAAGATTTTCGATTTTTGTGGTACTACCAACCTGACTACAATAAAGTTGTATGAGCATGCAATTTCCAGATCGTGTTTTTGTTTTAATAAATAAATAATTTATACAACAATGAGATAATTATTGATTCTAATATATATTTTGAATAAGTGCATTTGAATATTTTGCTACTACTATCGCATTTCAATACTTTATTCATTTGAACGTTTTTCCACTTTGACACGGTGAAATAACGGTGATTAAACCAACAGAACGTACGTGCAACCGGCCCCTAAACCTCTTCAGTAAGATTTTCCAAGTTTGAGAAGTAGATAAAAACTTGATCAAAACATTTTTGAACTATTTAGAAGTTTAGCTAAAGGTGTCAGGTTAGAAGCTAGAAGTTCAAATAGCCTACGTTGATATGCAATAGTTGACTTCCTGAAGTTTGTGGTAGTTATTAGGAGGTACTGTATGGAGGCAACAGATGGCGAATGATTCGAAAAGAAGAAAAAGAAGAAGGAGAAGAGGAAGGAGAAGAAGAAGAAGAAGAAGAAGAAGAAGAAGGAGAAGAAGAAGAAAAAGAAGGAGAAGAGGAGGAGAAGAGGAAGAAGAAGGAGGAGGAGAAGAAGAAGAAGAAGAAGAAGAAGAAGAAAAGGGAGTGAGAGGAGAAGTGTATAAGGGAGTAGAACAGTAAGAGAAAAAGATAAAGTTATAGAAGGAAGAAGAAGATGAAAAATAATCATGAGAAATAAAAAGAGAGGAAAAAGTAATTGATAAGAGGGATAGTGGGAAGAAGGAGGATTAAGGGACATAGAAGAAGAAGAAAATAAGGAAGTAGTGGAGAAGGAGGATGAGGAGGAGGAGGTGGAGGTGGAGGAGGAGGATGAGGAGGAGGAGAAGAAGAAGAATGAAGAAAGATGTAAGAAGGGATAAAAAGTAGCAAGGAATAGAAGAAAAAAAGATAGTTGAGGAGTGAGAAGAAGGAGAATTAGAAGACGGAGGAGAAGAAGAAGAAGAAGAAGAACGAGAAGAAGAAGAAGAAGCAGTTGGTTAAGTTTAAGTATACCTCAGCAATGTCAAGCTTCCTATTAGGTGTTAAGAAGTGACTTGAGAGAACTTGCTGTAGTTCAAAACTTTCAACATCCAAACAATTCTCGCACTTCTTCTTCTTCTTCTTCTCCTTTCCTTCTTCTTCCTCTTCTTCTGCTCCTCCTTAAACTTCTGTAGACATTCCCATACTTTTTCTGCACTTGAAGGCTAGTTGCGATTTTTGGGAGTATACATTTGAAAAACTTTTTCGAACCTACGTAATTCTTAAACATCTGATCTTTCTTCATCTTATCCTTCCTCCTTAACCTCCTTCTTCTTCTTCTTCTTCTTCTTCTTATTTTTTCTCTTCTTCGTCTTCCAAATCATCTTTTTCTTCTTCTTCTTCTTCTTCTTCTTCTTCTTCTTCTTCTTCTTCTTCTTCTTCTTCTTCTTCTTCTTCTTCTTCTTCTTCTTCTTCTTCTTCTTCTTCTTCTTCTTCTTCTTCTTCTTCTTCTTCTTCTTCTTCTTCTTCTTCTTCTTCTTCTTCTTCCCTTAGCCTTCTCTTGCTCCTACGTTAACCACCGCTTCCTTCTTCAAATTCTCCTTGGTCTTCTTGTCCTCCATCATCATCTTCTTCCTCTCTTTATTATTTTCCTTCTTCTTCTTCTTCTTCGTCTTCTAGATCATCTTCCTTTCCCTCCTCTCCTTCTGAATTTCCTCTCATCATTCATTTACTTTTCTTCCATTATTTATTCATTTCTTCTCAGTTCCTATCAATTTATCTCCTCCTTTCACTTTCTCTCTCCATTCTTATTTCTCTTTTACTTCCTGTCTTACTTCTCCTCCTTCTTTACCCTCGTCTCCTCCTTATCTTCAATTCTTCTCATAGATCTTATCTCGTGTTTCCTGAATTTATCAGCATTTTTAAACACTTATTCAACTTATACTGAAAACAATAGAATCACATATTCTGTCCAAGCAAAGAAGACCTTCTTGCAAGTTGAGAAAATGACTCCAGCTCTATCAATTTTGTTTCAAAAATTATAAATTTTATCTCAAATTGTAGGAAACAATTTGATCTACTATTGAGACCACATTTATATTCCTTAAACAAATATTGACCGAGCTGTGGTTATTTTCCCATCTTGCCAGAGGGTCTTCTTTGCTTGGACAGACTATAGTATTAAGTTTCTCTTCTCAAACATTTTTGAGATTGATTCCGATTTTTCCTCTTTTGGGGTTTCTAACATTTCTTCTCGTTCTTCTCCATCTACTTCCTCTTCTTTCCCTCCTTCTTATCTTATTTCATTTCTCCTTCTTCTTCACTAATATAACTCTTGATATTCCCATGTCTCAAATCTTCAGCATTCTTTTACATTCCTTTTTTTCTTCTATTCAATTTTCTATCTTCTCTTTCTATTATTCCACTTATACCTTTCCTCCATTCATCCTTCCTTGTCTCTTTATTCTCCTTTCCGCTCTTTATCACCCTTTTCTTCCGATTTTCTCTTTCTCTCACCCTATTTGCTTCAGCTATAATTTTCTCATTTCAAAAACACTTTTCTTCCAATATTTCCCTAGAGTATACTAGATAGCAGACAAGCAAAACTTTTACACTAATTATTTTTTGAAAAAGTAGTCAACTTCTAAAACTTATTCTATGTTAATTCACTTACTCTTGCTCATTGAAACAAGATGAGTTTCAAGATAGTTTCATCTTTTTCTTCTTCTTCTTCTTCTTCTTCTTCTTCTTCTTCTTCTTCTTCTTCTTCTTCTACTTCTTCTTCTTCTCCTCCTCCTCCTCCTTTTTCTTCTTCTTCTTCTTCTTCTTCTTCTTCTTTTTCTTTAACTCCTCCACCCCCACCTCCTCACCCCGCTCCCTCTACTTTTTCTTGTACCATTTTACAATCTCTTCTCCACTTATACAGGGTGTTTCAGGAGGAATGTGCAATACTTCTCAGGCTGATTCCTTACACCAAGTAGACAAAAAAGTTCCATGGGACCAACCCCCAAAAACCCTCTGTTACCTGTAACCTGTTACCTCTATCATAATTTGTGCTATCATATGTCAATAACTAAATAAATAAATAAATAAATATTTTCATTCGAGAAATCAATATGATAACGATTAATGTAAAAACGGTAGGTTGGCTGAAGTGATTTCACCCTGGAATTCCAAGTTCCGCGCATGCGTAGTTACACTCTCACTTCCCTCCGCCATCTTGCAAGAGGTTCTTCTGTTCTTGTCACAACTTTACTAACAGAGTATGTGAAGAAGTTATTGTCTCTTTTTTTAGAAACATCATCTGGGCATAGCTAAGTGACAAATATAGTAACAGACGGTCACTGGGCGGCTCGTGCCCACTAAACAGGTGAAGTGCTGTACAGTAAAATATACGGGCACTTCACCTGTTTCGTGGGTACGGAATGCCAGTGCAGACGGAGTTGTCCAACTTTCAGACAGGAACAACTTTTATTTATTTATCCATTTACAGAAAATAATAAACTTATTGGCTAAGAACACAGACTAACGTCCAAGACGTTTTAATACCAAAATTTGATAAATATTAAGTTTGAAAGTAGGTAACCTTTTTCGCAGCACTTTCATAAGAATTTATAGTCGAGAAGAAACACCGTATTATACTGGTGGTGGCGTAGCTGAGTGGGTTAAGTGCTGGCGTTGCAACCCAAAGGTCCCGGGTTCAAACCCAGGTTAGACCAGAAATTTTTCTCAGGCCACTTCCCCGTGTTTCGGTTAGACACGTTAAGCCGTCGGTCCCGGCTGCCTAAAAACAGTCGTTAAGTCATGTCAGAGGCCCTGAAATTGATCAGAAGCGACCTGAAAACTCTGACACCAGACCTGAGCCAACCAGGTTACACGAATATTATTATTATTACCGTATTATACTAATTTTGAATCCAGAACAATAGGATTCACTAAATTTTTCACACAGTTTCTTATAAAATATTAAATAGACATAAGAAATTTAAGCCATGATGAACACTCTACCTCCATTACTGGTTGCTATGTTATTTCTATATAGGCTACTCAATTTCAAAGCTAGGCACAACCAAATTAATTTTCCAAAACCAGACAGAATAATCAACTCAGCTTAACCACTTGAACTGAATTCGAATTTCCCGCGTTGAGAATTTTCTCAAAGTTTAATTGGTTGGTAAATTGGTGTAACCACATTGGCTGAACTGGACCAAGCTTTTCTACCCAGTCTGAGGTTAACATAAACGTGGTTTAGAGGATGGTTTCAAAATTTTAGATGGCGGATTCTGAGGGTTCATCATAGAGAGCTTATCACTGATATTCTTGGTTGTATCTGCTCAATTCAATTTTATTCCAGGGATTATCATGAAGGACTTATTACGAAATGTGTAATTGACCGAACGTAGGTGAAGTCTAGGTTCAAAAAAACGATTTTTCATGTTTTATCTATATCTATAAAAGCGAAATGGCACTGACTGACTGACTGATTCATTCATTCATTCATTCATCACCAGAACTAAGAATCCACTGAACCGAATGCGTTCAAATTTGGCAGGCATGTTCAGTTGGACGTTTAGACGCGCGCTAAGAACGGATTTTAGGAACTTTTCAAGGATACGCCAAACATTTAAGTTTTTTCATAGTTTTTCGGCGTTTTCTCAATTTATTTGAGAAGCAATCGGTAGAAAATGTTGATATTGGTAGGTATGTTCAGATAAGGTCTAGAAATGTTGTGTTGAGATATTTTTTAATTCCGCTCAAGATTACGCCAGTAATCAGGTTTTTCAAAATTGTAGATGTATTGTGGGTTGCATATCTTACGCCTTGATTCGACCAATCCTTACTGTAAATTCAATGGTTCAGCGAGATTATAGATGAACCATTTTGGAAGATATTGAATCAAGTTTCAAAATATGTCCGATATAGTTCCTAAGGTTACGCTTAATATTAGCGTTTTACAATATTTCGGAGTTTTTTTTTTATTTTTCGAGAATAAATTGGTAAAAAATATCAAGATTTGGTGAGCAGGTCCAGATTAGGTCTAGAAATGCTGTGCTCAATAAATTTCAAACCCCTACAGAACGGAATTTGCAGGCGAGCGAAGCAAGCCTGTTTAACTCACTGACACTGCTGATACTGTCGGGGGTCCAGGGGCGGAGCCCCCTGACTAGGCGGAGAAGGCGAGCGAAGCAAGTCTGCCGGCTATTGCTTGTATGTTTGTTTCACATTTACGACAAAACGCGGCAATACATTCTAATGACATTCGACAGGAATGTTCCTCTTGGATATTTAAGGTTTCTTGAAATATTGCATTTTAAGTATAATATGGAAGGAGAAGGTATTATCCTCATACTAAAACATTACTTTGTAGGAAACATTCTGATCCACAATTTGAGACCAAATTTATAATCTTTGAACCGATGTTTACCGAGCTGGAGACATTCTCTCATCTTGCCAGAATGTCTTCTTTGCTTGGACTGACGATACTAACAGTTTTACACTATCACTCCCGACTGAGGCCGCACTGCCGGTGGGTAGAGCCTGGAGGGTGGAGGGTAGTTGGTAAATCTATAGAACATACACACCATCCACAGTAATACATCGTATGAATGGTATGTGTTCAGCCTCCATCTTGAAATTCTTAAATATGGACAACATAACCACAAAAAACAGAATGACGTCATACCATTCATACGATGTATTACTGTGGATGGTGTGTATGTTCTATAGATTCACCAACTACCCTCCACCCTCCAGGCACTACCCACCGGCAGTGCGGCCTCAGCCTCCGAGCTGACAGTAGATGTGGTCTTCTATAGTCTGTCCAAGCAAAGAAGACCCTCTGGCAAGATGGGAGAATGACTCAAGCTTGGTCAATTTTTGTTAAAAAATTATCAATTTGACAACAAATCGTAGGAAACAATTCTATCTACTATTAAGACCACATTTATAATTATTGAACTAATATTGACCAGGCTGGAGTCATTTCCTCATCTTGCCAGAGGGTCTTCTTTGCTTGAACAGACTAAAGACACCTACATGACCATCTCAATACCATCCAAATCAATATGAAACTCACATACTCATCATTGTTAAATTCAACAATTGTCTCTTCACAATATTGTGAACCATTTTGACAGCTAAACAATCAATAGATTTGACAATAAACAATGGAATCATCCATTGTGACAATAAACAATAGTCGATTGATCGAGGGCCGAACTCTCTCGATTAATTACAATTTCTGACAGTTGCAGACTAACTGTTGTAGTCTAGTGGAGCGAGGAAGACATTCTGGCAAAATGGGAAAATGACTCCAGCTCGGTCAATATTTGTTCAAAAATTATCAATTTGGTCTCAAATTGTAGAAAATGTTTTGATCTACAATTTGAGACCAAATTTGAAATTCTTGAACCAATATTTATTAAGCTGGAGTAATTTTCCCATCTCACCAGAATGTCTTCTTTGCTTGGAAAGACTGTGTTGTTTCTCCAAGAAAAAAAGACCCTCTTGCAAGATAAGAAAATGATTCCAGCTCAGTCAATAGTGGTTCAATAATTACCAATTTGGTCTCAAATTGTCGAACAGAATGTTTTCCAATTTGAAACCAAATTTTTAATTCTTGAACCAATATTGATCAAGCTGGAGTCATTTTCTCATTTTACCAGAATGTCTTCTTTGCTTGAACGGACTGTACTTGTTGTATGTTTCTGTTAATATCATGTGACCTATAGAAGACAATGAATTGTTTTGGAGTACTCACATGAGTCTAGAGAAAATACCAATATTACAGGCGACTAATAAATATCTTTAACTCATGATATAACTCTTTCAGGACAGTCTGCTACCGTTTATTGAGAGCGAAACTGTTTAGTAGAAGAAGAAGAAGAAGAAGAAGAAGAAGAAGAAGAAGAAGAAGAAGAAGAAGAAGAAGAAGAAGAAGAAGAAGAAGAAGAAGAAGAAGAAGAAGAAGAAGAAGAAGAAGAAGAAGAAGAAGAAGAAGAAGAAGAAGAAGAAGAAGAAGAAGAAGAAGAAGAAGAAGAAGAAGAAGAAGAAGAAGAAGAAGAAGAAGAAGAAGAAGAAGAAGAAGAAGAAGAAGGAGGAGGAGAAGAAGAAGAAGAAGAAGAAGAAGAAGAAGAAGAAGAAGAAGAAGAAGAAGAAACTCCGCGATGTTATCCCTAGTAATTTTTTGAAGGTAAATTGAGTTTTAGGGAACTGTTATACTCTCTCTCCCTCTCTCTCTCTCTCTCTCTCTCTCTATCTCTCTCTCTCTCTCTCTCTCCCCTCAAGGGTTGTGTGGTAGAGAGGACCAAGAGTCCTAACTCCGCCCTTAATAAAGGCAATTCATCTATCTATCTTTTTTCCCTCTCTTTTTCTAAGTTTCTCTTCCGTTCTTCTCTCGTTGTTTTTGAGATGTTTTCTAGATTTTTTCGGGATTTTCCCTCGAGAAATTCTTATATTGACCTTGACAGTCTTGAAATTCCCTTCTCATTCTTATTCGAAAATTCCTCTTTTTTCCAATAGCTTCTAAGAATCAGAAGAAGAAGAAGAAGAAGAAGAAGAAGAAGAGGAAGAACAAGAGGAAGGAGAAGAAGAAGAACCAGAGGGAGAAGAAGAAGAAGAAGAAGAAGAGGGAAAAGAAGAAGAAGGAGGATGAGGAGGAGGAGGAGAAGAAGAAAAAAAAGAAGAATAAGAAGAAGAAGAAAAAATATTAAAAAGAAGAGGAATGATTAGAAGAAGAAGGAGTTGGAGAGGAAGAAAAGGAGAGAGAAGGTGATGGTGTAAGAGAAGGAGATGGAGAAGGAGAAGAAGAAGAAGAAGAAGAAGAAGAATAAGAAGAAGAAGAAGAAAGAAGAAGTGGGAAGAAGAAAGAAGAGGAGGAGGAGGAGGAGAAGAAGGAAAAAAAAAGAAGAAGAAAAAATATGAAAAAGAAGAAGAATGATTAGAAGAAGAAGGAGTTGGAGAGGAAGAAAAGGAGAGAGAAGGTGATGGTGTAAGAGAAGGAGAAGGAGAAGGAGAAGAAGAAGAAGAAGAAGAAGAAGAAGAAGAAGAAGAAGAAGAAGAAGAAGAAGAAGAAGAAGAAGAAGAAGAAGAAGAAGAAGAAGAAGAAGAAGAAGAAGAAGAAGAAGAAGAAGAAGAAGAAGAAGAAGAAGAAGAAGAAGAAGAAGAAGAAGAAGAAGAAGAAGATAGAGGAAGCAGCATGTTAGTACAGTGGACATTGTATCTCAGTGGGTGTTATAGCCTAGTCCATTGCAGAGAGTGTAAATCTTGTTAGGATAGGAAGAAGCCAATATTATATTAGACCACAAGTAGGGGCCACAACGATATAATGATTTCAAAGCATTTGTTGACTGAGAGTGGGTTGGTGGATTAGGAGGAGGAGGAGGAGGAGGAGGAGGAGGAGGTGGAGGAGGAGGAGGAGGAGGGAGGAGGAGGAGGAGGAAGGAGGAGGTGGTGGTGGAGGTGGAGGAGGAGGAGGAGGAGGTGGTGGTGGAGGAGGAGGAGGAGGAGGGAGGAGATGGGAGGAGAAGAGAGAGGAGGAGGAGGAGAAGGAGGAGGTGGAGGGGGAGGAGGAGAGGAAGAAACAAGGAGAAGTGGAAGATCAAGAGAAATCAAAAGATGGAAAAGAAGATGAAAGAAAATTGAATGAAGAAGGAAGAGCATGAGTAAGGGGAAGTTTAAACTTGAGTTTCTTCTTGATAAGTCAGTTCAGTTTTGAGTTTGAGAAAAATCAGATCAAGTGAAATAAAAATGGTGAAGATAAAGAAGAGAAATGGATAGGAAGAAGAGGAATAGAAAGGGAGGAGAGGGAGATTGAGAAGAAGAAGAAGAAGAAGAAGAAGAAGAAGAAGAAGAAGGAGGAGAAGAAGAAGAAGAAGAAGAAGAAGGAGAAGAAGAAGAAGAAGAAGAAGAAGAAGAAGAGATGAGTCTAGTATGTTGGTAGGCTATTGAATAGGGGTGATTTCAGACATACAGGCGTCTCTAGCTATTGACATGTTGAGACGCCACTAACTCCAGGGGAGGTCTGTCATAAAATGGCAGGGGGTGAAAAGAGATTGATGAGGAGGAGGAGGAGGAGGAGGAGTAGGAGGAGGAGGAGAAAGGTACAAGAACCAGGGGTGGGAGAATAACTTAATGGTGAGGTATTGGATTTTGAGAAATCTCATCTGATACACTTCAATGTCAATAAATATCAAAGTCAATGATTACGAGTTCGATTTCTAAAGAAACTTTCACTTATTGTTATACTAGCCGGCAAGACCAATAGTGCATTTTTTCAAATGAAATGCACTAAAAAAGGGATGAAAAAAGGTGTCTTCTTAAAACTATTTCTATTCTAATTAAGTTGGAAGTGTTCGGAGTCATTTTATGTATTTCATCAATTAGGCTATTGAATTCTTTTTTGGCGTATTGTTTTCAAATTTCGCTCTATAATAACATAAATCTTTGTGTCATCTGCATTATATTTGACATTTTTTCCTATATAATAACATTTGTTGTATATTGAAGATCATAATCAACATGATATTATAGGGACAAATTCAAAAACATGAGGCTCGCGCTTGATACATAATACAATACTTCTGTGTGAATTGTAAAAGCTGGCTTAATGCATACACATATGTATTTATAATAAGATATATTTTATAAAACTAGCTCAGCTCTTAGATATATATATATTGTGAGAAAGCTTCATGAACTTGAAAAGCTGGTTAAATCTGTCTTGGGCTTGGTGAGGACCACAATGAAATTTAGAAAAAAAATCCTTAAAGGCATTTCAGTGGCTAGGACAATGAATAACGTTGGACAGATATTCCATTCATTATTCTTGGCGTTTTCTCAATTTCTTCTTTTCTCTTGTTTTTCTTCCTCCTTACCCTTTTTCTTTTCAATCTTCTCTTCTCTTTCTCTAACAATTCTTTTTTTTACACTTCAATTACACTGTTAATTCTCATTCTACCTCGAAAGTATTTATTTATTTTCACTGTAGTTTCATTTTTACTTTATCAGTAAGTCCATTTGAACACTAAAATAGTTCAAATCGATGTACCCTTTTTAAAATATTTTTATTTTCAACATGTTTTTATTAATTTCTTCATTAAATTTAAACAAATACAGTTAGCCCTAAGGCTGAGGCCGCACTGCCGGTGGGTAGAGCCTGGAGGGTGGAGGGTAGTTGGTCAATCTATAGAACATACACACCATCCACAGTAATACATCGTATGAATGGTATGTGTTCAGCCGCCATCTTGAAATTCTTAAATATGGACAACATAACCTCAAAAAAGAGTATGACGTCATACCATTCATACGATGTATTACTGTGGATGGTGTGTATGTTCTATAGATTTACCAACTACCCTCCACCCTCCAGGCTCTACCCACCGGCAGTGCGGCCTCAGCCTTAGAGTGTAAGGCAACAATTACTATTCCTCCAGAGGCGGGAAACGACTGACTATCTTTACTAACGACAGCCAATCACCCAAAGGAGGTTGATTAATTTTCTATTGATAATGATTTTTCTCCTCCACCCTCCACCCTCCAGGCTCTACCCACCGGCAGTGCGGCCTCAGCCTAAGAGAAAATAAGTATTAGAACTCTATCATTGATTTTTTTATTAGTCATCCCCTTTTTTCCAATGCTACAGTACTGTGTTTTTTTCTTTCTTTTCATTTTTTTATTACTATAATTTGAAATATCTATTACATAATCTCTTATAGGTATTTAGTTTTATACTTATATAAGTTGATTGAACAGTTTTGTTAATTTGAGATATAATCTAAAATGAGTGTTTGTGCAAATCATGTGCAATGGGTGTTTCCAGACCTGGCATAAAAATCAATCAATCAATTTCCACACACATTTCTTTTATAGTATATTACATAATGAGTTTGGAAAAGGCGTTTCTACAAACAAATAATTATGTTCTCCAAACGAGCGGTACGCGAGTTTGGAAAATAATTATGAGTTTGTAAACTTTTCCACACGAATTATGTACATTTTTTTCGTCATACTAGACTGAGAAGGATTTATTAAAACCTCAAACAACTGAAAACATCAACTGAAGCCAGCATAACCTCAACACAACACTAGTAAACAAACGCACGCAGTGAACTGTCATGGCGGCTCGTTCGACTCGTTTATTCATACGTCAGAGTTCGGAAAAAACAGCTGGGATAGATTTTCAGCGCTGTGATTATCATCGTGACGATGACTAGCGCTGTAATAATAATCAAAATGATTATTTCCGCATTCAGAACAGCTGATCTTTGATTCTCCTGTTAACGGCAATTTTCCAAACGCAACTCTAGCTTGGAAAGTTGTGTATTAAAAAATTTCAATTATTTTTACACACGTTTCTTTTATACCTTTCCAGAGCTCATCATGATATACTTGAGACCAAATTTATTTTTTTGAACGAATATTGACCGAGCTGGAGTAGTTTTCCCATCTTGCCAGAATGTCTTCTTTGCTAGGCTATTCTACACTACTTGAACATTCAGATAAAATATTTTTGGAAGTGAGAAATTAAACCTTAAATCCTAAATCTTAAACCTTCATCATCATCATTCATCATCACTCATTCATCCTTTGCTTGAAATACTTGGAAACCAAGTCGCAATTGTAAAGAAAGAATAAAGAAGAATAAAGAAAGATGAATAATAATATATCAACTTCACCACAACATTCCTTTCTCGAAAAAGGAAATGATTTGAATGAAGCCGTTTCCTTTTTCGAGGTCCTTCTCATTATTTTCCATACGGTTTTTGTTTTTATTCTGTTCATGAAGGGTCTCGGACGTTGATTAATGCAAAGGAAAGTCAGAGGAAATCGTATTCAAAAATAAAGAAAGAGGAGAATGAGGAGGAGGAAAGGAGGATCAGAATGAGAGTGTATAGAGAGGAGAAGGGGAACGGAAAGGAGAATGATAAGATAAAGGATGACGATGATGATGATGATGATGATGATGATGATGATGACGATGATGATGATGATGAAGGAGGAGAAAAAAAGAGGAGGAAGGAGAAGCAGAAGAAGAAGAAGAAGAAAATAAAAGAAGAGGGGGAAGTTGAGAACAAGAAAAGAAGAAGAATAAGATGAAAAGAAAAAAGAAGAAGGAGAAGTACAAGAAGAAGAAGAGAAAGAAGAAGTAGAAGATGATGATGATGATGATGAGGAAGGAGATGGATAAGAAAAAAGAAGAAAAAGGAGAAGTAGAAGAAGAAGGAGAAAACAAGAAGAAGGTCGAGAAAAGAAGGAATAGTACATTAAGGAAGAGGAATCAGAAGTAGTGAAATGAGTTGAAGGAGAGGAAGGAGATTGATTGATTGATTGATTGATTTATTTATTCCATGCCAGAAATTGCATTTAAAACATATTACAATAACATTTACAATAATTATAAAATAATAATTAATATATATATTCCGCTATAAAACGATACAAAAAAATAATAACCTTAATAAGAAGAAAACTAAATTACAAACAAATGAAGAGTTACGTGTAGAAGATAAAATAAAAGTAAAAGCTTCATATAAATGAAAAAAGTAGTAGATATTTCGATGAAGAAACAGGTGATAGAGTGAAATGAAAAGTCGAAAGAAGTGATCGGAGAGGGAGGAGGAAAAGTAGAAGGAGAAGAAGATAGAAATAGAATAAGTAATAGGAGGGAGTGGGTGTAGGAGAGAGAGTAGGAGATGGATGATGGTGAGGAGGAGGAGGGAGGAGAAGGAGTAGGAGGAGGTGGAGGAGGAGGAGGAGGGGGAGGAGGAGGAGGAGGAGGAGGAGGAATAGAAGTGAAATAAATTGGAACAGGAGGAGGAACAGGAGGATAATGATATTCATTTATTAATTAATGTAGATTATAGAAGGAAAAAAAGGAGATGAAGAGGAAGGGGATGAGAAAATAACAAGAAATAATAAGGAGAAGGATTCGGAAGAAGAAGAAGAAGATGAAAAAAATAAGAAGAAGAGAAAGTAGATAAGAACAAATAAGGGGAATGAGCCAAACTTCAAGAATAAGGTGAATAAAAACAAAAAGAGTAAGAAGAAGGAGAAGAAGAAGAAAATGAGAACGAGCAAAGAATAAGACGAAGAAAAAGAAGAAGAAGGAGAAGAAGAAGGTGAAAAATAAGAAGAAAAGGAGAAGGAGAAGAGGCAGGAGAAGAAGAAGAAGAAGAAGAAGAAGAAGAAGAAGAAGAAGAAGAAGAAGAAGAAGAAGAAGAAGAAGAAGAAGAAGAAGAAGAAGAAGAAGAAGAAGAAGAAGAAGAAGAAGAAGAAGAAGAAAAAGAAGAAGAAGAAGAAGAAGAAGAAGAAGAAGAAGAAGTAGAATAAGGAAAAGAAGAAGAAGAAGAAGAAGAAGAAGAGAGAAAAAAGGGTGATGAATGGAAAAAGGTGACAGAGAATATAAAAAATTAGGCTAATAAAAGTACCGAGTCTCAAGTAAAGACAAAGTAAGGATTGACTTGCTGACATTTTTCCAAATTGAGCACTTCTTAATGAAGATCACCGCAATCATTACCATAATTAATTATTGTGGTATTGACCTTTTTCTTGTGGCTTTTAAGGAAAAGAATCATTACCGCCAACAAATTAATTTTCCCTTGAAATTAGTTTGTCCAATCAGAGAAGACATTCTGTCAAGATGGGAAAATGCCGTTACTAATCGCTCAATTGATGAAAATGTCTTCACAAGAAAAAGGAATTCTTTGAATAGGACAATCTTTCTGCGAAGACATTCTGTCAAGATGGGAAAATGACTCCAGCTCAGTCAATATTTGTTCAAAAACTATAAATTTGGTCTCGAATCGTAGGAAACATTCTGATCTACAATTCAAGACGAAATTTATAATTTATGAACCAATATTGATCGAGCTGGAGTCATTTTTCTTCCATCTTGCCAGAATGTCTTCTTTGCTTGGACAGACTATAGTAGAAAGATTGTCCTATTCAAAGAATTCCTTTTTCTTGTGAAGACATTTTCATCAATTAAGTGATTAGTAACGGACAATAAGCTTCAAAAATGTTGATGGGTCAGAATTTACTTCAACTTTATGAATAAAATTTTACTTATCAGTCCAAAAATGATTTCTTTTGGAGTATTATTGAAAATGTATTTGAATATACGAGCCGGCAGCTCGCTTCGCTCGCCTTCTCCGCCTAGCCTGGGGCGCCCTGGACCCCCGACAGTATAGGCGGTGTAAGTGAGTCAAACAGGCTCTCTTCGCTCGCCTGAAAATTCCTTTCAGAAAGGATTCCAAATTTATTGAGCACAGAATTTCTACACCTAATCTGGACCTGTTTACCTAATTTCAACATTCTCTGCCAATTTGTTCTAGAAAAATCTAAGAAAGACTCCAAAATTCCAAAAAATAGTAAAACGCTAATATTAAGCGTAAACTTGAGAAGTACCGTATATTGGACATAGTTTGGAACTTGATTCAATATCTTCCAAATTAGCTCATCTATAATCTCGCAGTACCATTGAATTTACAGTAAGGATTGGTCGTATCAAGGCGGAAGATATGCAACCCGCAACACATCTACAATTTTGAAAACCTTATTACTGGCGTAATCTTGAACGGATTGAAGAAATATTTTAACACAAAATTTCTAGACTTCATTTGAACCTGCCCACCAAATATCAACATTTTCTACCGATTGGTTCTCGAAAAATGAGGAAAACGCCGAAAAACTCTAGAAAAACTAAAATATTTGGCGTATCCTTGGAAAGTTTTGAAAATCCTTTCTTAGCGCGCGTCTAAACGTCCAACTGAACATGCCTGCCAAAAAATACATTTGAATGGGAAATGTTTCAAATAGATATTACGGTAGATGCTACGGTAGATATTTTGTAGAATGATGTAATGCAGCTGGTTTTCGAATGTACAAACTCAGATGAATGAACATGGAGAAATGGAAGCTAAATGGAGATGTGGATTAGGAAAGAGGAAGGAAGAAGAAGAAGAAGAAGAAGAAGAAGAAGAAGAAGAAGAAGAAGAAGAAGAAGAAGAAGAAAAGAAGAAGAAGAAAAGAAGAAAGAAGAAGAAGAAGAAAAGAAGAGACCAATGACTACTCTCCACTAATTAAAAGTAACGCATGAGTTATTTTTGTGTGAGATAAAATTCAGCTCATCGCAGACCATGCTATAGTCTTTCCAAGCAAAGAAGACCCTCTGGCAAGATGGGAAAATGACTGAAGCTCGGTCAATATTGGTTTAAAAGTTATTGACTTTGTCTCCAATTGTAGATCAGAATGTTTAGTACGATTTGAGACCAAATTTATAATTTTTGAACAAATATTGATCAAGCTGGAGTCATCTTCCCATCTTGCTAGAGGGTCTTCTTTGCTATATTTGATCTTTCTGTGGTACACGTTCTTTGATTAGGTGAGGAAATGAGTAGACGAACATTTGGAAAACGACTTTTGGATGGTTCCAACCCTACAAAATTTCTAGTGAAATTTTTCAAATAAATTTCAATTTTTTTTCTTATTTGAAATTTCCATCAAGTCGATAGCCAGTAACCAACTTTTCAGTTTTCAATCGATAATCAACTTACAGTTAGAGCTGGATTCATAGGATTGAAGATGAAAATTAAATTTTGAACTTAAAGGGCTATTCAAAATATTTGATAAATAAAATAAAATACCTTTTTTTATAGACTTTGAGAGTATTATTATGCATATATAGGCTCTTGGGACCAAGCACATTTTTAATAAGGCCCTGGCTTTAAACATTTTACAATCCACATTACTCATAATTCGTGGATTTTATGGGCGTTTCTGTCTCATAAACGTTTCCCATAATTCGGAAATTTTACAACCTCAGCTGGCTAGTTGCTATGACATGAAAAACACAAAACTTTACTTCCAATGCAATGATTTGATGAATAAATTGATATATTATTATGAATATAAATATTGACTATTATTTTTAATGTGAAATTTGAATAGAAATCATTTTTGTCGCTGAAATAATATCATAACCTACAAATCATATTGTAATATGAAACTTTGAAGTCGGCCATTGATGTACTGCAATATTAGGGCAACAGCTGTTTTTTCCAAAATTTAGATCATTGTAAATCGAACGTTTTATTGGTGAATCTACAATGTCGATCACTTGTTTTTCTTCAGAAAAACAAGCTGTAAATGTTTATAAGCCAGGGCCAAGAATAATACTCTAGAAAAAATGGGCTTAGTGCCGAAAAATGTCTTTGGAATTGCTTATTATTCATGTCTATGAATAATAATACTTTTAAAAAGTTTTAAAAAAATTAAGTTTAAAAAAAAGGGTATTTAATTCTTTTATTTTATTTATCGACTAGCCGGCAGGCTCGCTTCGCTCGCCTTTTCCGCCTAGCCAGGGGGATCCGCCCCCTGGAACCCCGACAGTATAGGCAGTGTGAGTGAGTCAAACAGGCTCGCTTCGCTCGCCTGCAAAACCTCTGTCAGTGACCGCTGAGACAAACAGGCTCGCTTCGCTCGCCTGCAAATTCCGTTCAGAAGGGATTCGTAATTTATTTCAGCATTTCTACACCTGATCTGGACCTGTTCACCTAATTTCAACATTTTCTGCCAATTTGTTCTAGAAAAATCTAAGAAAAACTCCGAAGATTCCCAAAAATAGTAAAACGCTAATATTAAGCATAACCTTGGGAAGTATATCGGAAGTATATATAATTTGAAACTTGATTCAATGATTCAAGCTTGATCTTCCAAATTAGTTCATCTAAAATCTCGTGAACCATTGAATTTACAGTTAGGATTGGTCGTATCAAGGCGAAGGATATGCAACCCGCAAAACATCTACAATTTTGAAAACCCGATTACTGGCGTAATCTTGAACGGATTGCCAAAATATTTTAACACAACATTTCTAGACCTTATCTAAACCTGCCTACCAAATATCAACATTTTCTACCAATTGGTTCTCGAAAAAAAAGAAAATTAACGTTGTAAAACTATAGAAAAACTCAAATATTTGGCGTATCCTTGAAAAGTTTTTAAAATCCGTTCTTAGCGCGTGTCTAAACGTCCAACTAAACATGCCTGCCAAATTTGAACGCATTAGGTTCAGTGGATTTTTAGTTCTGATGATGAATAAATGAATGAATGAATAAATGAATCAGTCAGTGCCATTTCGCTTTTATGTATAGAGATTGAAGATGAACGTGAAGAGTAAGTTGGAGTGAAAAATGAAGATGGAGTTAAAAAAAATGAAGAAGAAGAAGAAGAAGAAGAACAAAAAGCTCCAATCAATATTTGTTCAAGAATTATAAATGTGGTCTTAAGAGTAGATCAAATTGATAGTTTTTGAACCAATATTGACTGCGCTTGAGTCATTTCATCATCTTGCCAGAGGGTCTTCTTTGCTTAGAAAGACTATGATAGTAATAACAGTAAAATAGTAGACGTTTTGACCAGAATGTTTTCTACAACTTAAAACTAAATTTTTAATTTTTGAACCAATATTTACTGAGCTGCAGTAATTCTCCCATATTGCCAGAATGTCTTCTTTGCTTGGACAGAATATACTGTATACAACAATAAATATATACAAATGTAGGCTATGGTATAGTATGTCCAAGCAAAGAAGACCCTCTGGCAAGATGGGAAAATGACTCAGCTTGGTCATGGTCAACAATATTGGTTCAAAAATTAATTATAAAAATTGGTCTCAATATTTGATTAAGAATTATGGATTTGATCTCAAATTTTGGGAAACAATTTGATCTAGTATTGAGACCACATTTATAATTGTTGAACAAATATTGACCAAGCTGAAGTTATTGATAAGTATATTAATTCATAATTTTTGAACCAATATTAAACAAGCTACATTAATTTCCCCATCTTGCCAGAGGGTCTTCTTTGCTTGGACATGGTTAGACCATGACTCATCCTCAATAATTAATGCCTGAGGCAACAAACACTTCCCATACCTTAAATTACGCAAACCAAGACCTTTAATTAGTCCTTACTCCCTGGGTAATTAACTAGAAACACCCAAAATTCAACCAAAGACCTTAAATTAAGGTCTAATTGAATTGCTAGTGTAGACCTGTAATTATAGTGCAAATTTAGACCACTGGCGGCCCGTGCCCACGAAACAGGTGAAGTGCTGTACAATAAAAGATACGGGCACTTCACCTGTTTCGTGGGTACGAGCCGCCAATGATTTAGTTACTTGTGTAAGGTAGACTAGGTTTTGGTACAATATCCAATATCATGTACAGTATATCAAGAATATCATGAATTCTGAAAGCTCAAATTCATACCAAACAAATGATCTGTAAACAGAGAATAAACAGTAGTCTGTCCAAGCAAAGAAGACATTCTGGCAAGATGGGAAAATGACTCCAGCTCGTTCGATATCGATTCAAAAATTATACATTCAGTTTCAAATAATAGAAAACAATTTGCTCTACAATTTGAAATCATATTTGTAACTAGCCGGCAGGCTCGCTTCGCTCGCCTTCTACGCCTAGCCAGGGCTCCGCCCCTGGACCCCGACAGTATCAGCAGTGTCAGTGAGTCAAACAGACTCGCTACGCTCGCCTGCATAACCTCTGTCAGTGTAAGCTGAAAGAAACAGGCTCGCTTCGCTCGCCTGCAAATTCCGTTCAGAATGAATTCAAAATTCATTGAACACAGCATTTCTAGACCCAATCTGGACCTGTTCACCAAATTTCGATATTTTCTACCAATTTATTCTCGAAAAATCCAAGAAAAACTCTGAAAATTCCGAAAAATAGTAAAACGCTAATATTGAGCTTAACCTTGCGAACTATATCGGACATAGTTTGAAACTTGATTCAATATCTTCCAAATTAGTTTATCTATAATCTCACTGAACCATTGAATTTACAGTAAGGATTGGTCGTATCAAGGCGGAAGATATGCAACCCGCAATACATCTACAATTTTGAAAAACCTGATTACTGGCGTAATCTTCAACGGATTTCAAAAATATTTTAACACAACATTTCTAGACCTTATCTGAACCTACCTACCAAATATCAACATTTTATACCGATTGGTTCTCGAAAAAATGAGGAAAAGGCCGAAAAACTCTAGAAAAACTAAAATATTTGGCGTATCCTTGAAAAGTTTTTAAAATTCGTTCCTAGCGCGTGTCCAAACGTCCAACTGAGCATGCCTGCCAAATTTAAACGCATTCGGTTCAGTGGATTCTTAGTTCTGGTGATGAATGAATGAATAAGTCAGTCAGTCAGTGCCATTTCGCTTTTATAGATATAGATAATCATGAAATCTGAAAGCTTGAATTTATACTAAACAAACGATCTGTAAACATAGAATAGACAATAGTCTGTCCAAGCAAAGAAGACATTCTGGCAAGATGGGAAGCGACTCCAGCTTGATAAATATTGGTTCAAAATTGATAAATTCAGTCTCAAATAGTTGAAAACAATCTGCTCTAAAATTTGAAATCAAATGTATAATTTTTTAACCAATATTGATCGAGCTGGAGTCATTTTCCCATCTTGCCAGAATGTCTTCTTCGCTTGGACAGACTAGCTCGATCAATATTGGTTCAGGAATTATATAAATTTACCCAAATGGTGGAAAACAATCTGCTCTAAAATTTGAAATCAAATGTATAATTGTTGAACCAATATTGAACGAGCTGGAGTCATTTTCCCATCTTGACAGGATGTCTTCTTTGCTTGGACAAACTAGCTCGATCAATATTGGTTCAAGAATTATATAAATTTACCCAAATGGTAGAAAACAATCTGCTCTAAAATTTGAAATCAAATGTATAATTGTTGAACAAATATTGAACGATCTGGAGTCATTTTCCCATCTTGCCAGAATGTCTTCTTTGCTTGAACAGACTAAAATAAATTTAATTAATTCTCTTATTTGGAATGACAACTCTTATTATAAAACTTTTTCAATTAGTTAGGAAGGACGTTTACTATAAAAACTTCGCAAATAATTTTATAATGAGACTTCTAGAGAAATACTTTGAAGAAAATCTGTGTTCATGATCATAATTGGTCAACTCATCTTAATTGCTACTTGAGGGATCTTCAATATAAATTAGTAGGATCATTATAATTATGTTGGCTATTCTTTTCGTCAAAGACAAAGTTTGAAAATAATAGAGAACTTATCTTGTCTTTTCTCAATTGTAATTATAAATGGTTACTCGTTACTCCTTTATACCGTTTAATCTTTTGGTCGAATAGTATGTAAACATGACAATAACGATTTCTTTTTCTCTCCCAATTGAAATTGAAGATCAATTATACTCTTTATTATTATAAATAAAGACATATGATTTGTAAATGGATTTCCATCTATGTACATTTTTGCATAGTGGAATGATATGCTTTTAAATTTATACACGCATTAAAAACTGGTCTTGATTAAGAGAAAAAAGGTGAGAATTATATCTTTCTCATTTTTCTCAATCTTCCACGCTCTCTCTCACTCTTTCTCTCTCTCTCTCTCTGACACCTCTCTCTCTCTCTCTCTCTCTCAATCTCTTTCTCCCACTCTTTCTCTCTCTCAATCTCTCTCTCCACTCTCTAACACTCTCTCCCAATCTCTCTCTCACTCACTCTCTCTCACTTCTCTCTCTCTCTCTCTCTCTCACTCACTCTCTCTCACTTTCTCTCTCTTCTCTCTTCTCTTTCTCTCTCACTCTCTCTCTCACTCTCTCTCTCTCTCTCTCTCTCTCTCTCTCTCTCTCTCTCTCTCTCTCTCTCTCAATCTGACGTAGTAATACCATAATGATCACAAAACGATGGAACGTGTCTTGCAGACGAGGTATGGTCTGCCCAAGCAAAGAAGACCCTCTGGCAAGATGGGAAAATGACTCAAGTTCGGTCAATATTGGTTCAAAAATTATCAAATCGATCTCAAATTGTAGGGAACAATTTGATCCACCTTTAAGACCACATTTATAATTGTTGAACAAATATTGACCAGGCTGGAGTCATTTTCGCATCTTGCCAGAGGGCCTTCTTTGCTTAGACAGACTATATCATTTCTATTTCAAGCTCATATCGATTTTACCACGTGGACAATCCCCTACTAAGAAGCACTCATGTTATTTTCACTGAAGAGGTTCTATTGTCTGTCCAAGCAAAGAAGACCCTCTGGCAAGATGCGAAAATGACTCCAGCTCGGTTAATATTGTTTCAAAAATTATTAATTTGATACGTATTTGTAGAAAACGTTGTTTTGTACAATTTGAATCCAAAGATTTAATTTAAACCATTGAATTTACAGTTAGGATTGGTCGTATCAAGGTGGAAGATATGCAACCCGCAACACATCTACAATTTTGAAAACCTGATTACTGGCGTAATCTTAAACGGATTTCAAAAATATTTAAACACAGCATTTCTAGACCTTATCTGAACCTGCCCACCAAATATCAACATTATCTTCCAAATGGTTCTCGAAAAAATGAGGAAAACGCCGAAAAACTCTAGAAAAACTAGAATATTTTGCGTATCCTTGAAAAGTTTTTAAAATCCGTTCTTAGCGCGCGTCTAAACGTCCAACTGAACATGCCTGCCAAATTTGAACGCATTCGGTGTAGTGGATTTTTAGTTATGGTGATGAGTGAATCAGTCAGTCAGTGCCATTTCGCTTATATAGATATAGATTATATTTTAATGATAATTCATTCATCTATTCGACAAAATACAATAAACTTATAACATAAAAAACTAGACAATGGAGTCCAAAACGTCTTACTTGCAAATTTAGAATCAGTACCATTTCGCTTTTATATATAGAGATTTAAGAATTTTAAGATGGCGGTCGAACACTATATCCAGACTATCTAGCATATCCACCCACCGGCAGTGCGGCCTCAGCCTAACAGGCAAATGTTAAGCTCACAAAAGCAATAAAATAGATGAGAAATGGAGTCTCGATAACCTCAAATCATTTCCAACCCATAAAATAATTTCCATCCCTTAAAAATAAAATACTGTCAGAGTATCATGAAAGATCACCCCACTAACAAACTGAATTATACCGCATTTTTTTCTGACATTTTTTCATCCATATTGATATAAATTGGAAAATGATAAATCTACGTCGCTCTTTCTCTCTCACTCTCTCTCTCTCTCGCTCTCTCACTCTCTCTCTCTCTCTCTCTCACTCTCTCTCTTACTCTCACCAACTACTCCATCACGTTTCTCTTATCTTCCAACCGCAGATGTGAATGAATGGAGTAGAAAAAATGAATATTCTTGGAAAGAGAATGGAAGCAATTTATGAATAGAAAAGTTAATTGCTGGATGCTGCAGTCCTATTTTCTTTATTTCCATTATTTCCCGACAGATGGCAGTGTTTTTTTGTTAAAACCTGTCCAAGCAAAGAAGACCCTCTGGCAAGATGGAAAAATGACTCCAGCTTGGCCAATATTGGTTCAAAAATGATAAATTTGGTCTCAAATTATAGCAAATATTCTGCTCTACAATTTCAGACCAAATTCATATTTTTCAAATCAATATTGACCAAGCTGGAGTCATTTTCCCATCTTGCCAGAATGTCTCCTTTGCTCGACCTGACTATATAGTAGAAAAATGAGACTGTGTTATTAATATAATATATAATTATTAGAGTATATCATTAATATAATAAAAATAGTAATAGTTATAAACAAATATAAATTCACTGATGTTTGAATGGAGATATGGTCGCATTTAATATAATGATTAAATGGTAATATTCCAATGTGAATTATATAAAAAAGATGATAATTTATAAAATAGATAGAATCTATTTATCATTTGTTCAATCAATCAAAAATACAATCGTTAGTACATCAGGTATAATGCCTGATACTATTCCTAAACCAATTTATAATAGAAGTCCAAATTAAGGTTATGTCATGTAGTGAATCTTCAAACTAATTTTTACTATTAAAACTTCAAACTATTCTCATATTAAATTCACTAGTCATAACTTTCACCTTCTAATAATTTCATCTGATGATCGGTTTCTCAAAAACTAGAATATTTCAACTACTACTGGTTATAGTTTAACGGATCCTGAGGCTATGAGCATCTACCGTGCTGCGGCTCTGGTGGATTATCGTGTGTACTTTTATGCGCGTTTTAGCATACAAAGCATAGCGCTAAATGGGGAAAACGCATTTATAATTAGAATGGAATTATTTGCTGCTTCATGCATTTCTCAGTAATTAGAACATGATATTTAGGATAGGAATGTTAGTTATTGATAGTATTAAAGCTCATTATATTAGAAAAATCCTAGTTTTCAAGTATTTGAGAGCAGACAACCGCAAACAGATGTATTTGAGAGTCGACAAAAACTTTGAGATAACAGCTGATAAGTTATTTTACATGAAAATGAAAAATTGGCGCAAGCTCACATTTATTTGAAAAATTGAATGATATGAATATTCCTTATTAAAACATAATTAATAGAGTTTTTGCGTTGATAGTAACAGCTTATTAGATTAACTAACATAAAAACTATTCATGTACATTACCTTATGTACAGGTTAGAATGGAGCAGTCCATGGTCCTACTTGATCGACAAATTCTTTTACACGTAAACAAAACAATAAGGTTAGCTTCACCTATCAATATTTATTCAATGCAGTGAACCATTCTTTTTATTGATGAAACTTATGTATGACAACTGGAAAATTGTAGAACTTGAAATTTCCATTGCGTGTTTTATTTTTACAATCCGGAACAAGCTACATTTTAGAACTTCATCATACATGATAGTGAACCTATTTAAATTTTGAAGCATAATATGTTGACAAAATTTGATAGCGAATTCGTAACTGGAATGTGGATGATGGATTTCAGCCTATATATGTCGGAAGATTTGCACTCAATATTATAATTTATTTATTTATTTAGCGTATGGCTTTTAATAGTGGGGAGACCCAAGGGTTGTTCCACTTCGCCAGATAACCTCATTTTTCACAAACGGAGACATGATTTATAGTTCTTTGAAAAAGTTCATTTGAAAACATAATTTTTGATTCCAAAACATTGTTGACTACTAAAATTGAAGCACTTCACAAAATCACTACACAATAGCCGAAAATATTGAATTTTTACTAGAAATTTAGAGCACGAAAATGAAACACATTTAATATTATAATAATTATACTTTTAGGTATCCATAGGATATTATTGAATAATATGAACATGGAATGCCAAATGCATTATACAAATATGTGATATATGATCTCAAAGAATTTGATCCAAGGAGGCTGTCATGAATAAATGCATATAGTGGTCAAAGAGAAAGAAAATTCCTGTACGTAGTTTCAGGAGAAAAGGAACTCTGCTACGCTCTCTTTATCAATCTTATCACTCTCTCTCTCTCTCTCTCTCTCTCTTTCTCTCTATCTCTCAAACAATTTTCTCTCTTTTTGTCTATTCCTTTAAAGGTATTCCTCATACATGCACTATACATGGTAAATATCAGCTTATGCAGAGTATTTCAGGAGGAATGTGCAAAACTTTTCAGGCTGATTCCTTACATCAAGAAGGGAGAAAAGTTCCATAGAACTTACTACCAGGAACAGTTTGTTAACGAGATAACAATGGCGAAAAATTGACATTTTGGAAAGAATATGTAATTATCTAATTTTCAAGGCTTTATTCTAAATTTATTTTCTTGAATTTTATTCTAAGTCTCTAAAATTATCAGAGAAATTCAATGAAACTAGTTGGGAGATTGTTATTGAGATAAAAATCTACCGAAAATACGAAAATCGATTGTATTTCTGAATTGCTGAGAAATGAAGTTGGTAAATCTATAGAACATACACAACTTTCCAAGCTAGATTTGCGTTTGGAAAATTGCCGTTTACAGGAGAATCAAAGATCAGCTGTTCTGAATGCGGGAATAATCATTTTGATGATTATTACAGCACTAGTCATCATCACGATGATAATTACAGCACTGAAAATCTAGCACAGCTGTTTTTTCCAAACTCCGACGTATGAATAAACGAGTCAAACGCCATGACAGTTCACTATGTGTGTTTGTTTTGTGCTACTGCTAGTGTTGTGTTGAGGTTATGTTGGCTTCAGTTAATGTTTTCAGTTGTTTGAGGTTTTAATAAATCCTTCTCAGTCTAGTATGACGAAAAAAATGTACATAATTCGTGTGGAAAAGTTTACAAACTCATAATTATTTTCCAAACTCGCGTACCGCTCATTTGGAGAACATAATTATTCGTTTGTAAAACCGCCTTTTCCAAACTCATTATGTAATATACTATTCCGCATTATCTCAATAAGCATTCGAAGGTTTTAGATAGTTTTATTGAATTCTCAGACAATTTTACTTAGAAATCCTCTATTATACTATGTGGTTGAATCCTTTAAAAGAGGAATTTTCATTTTAAATGTCAATTCATCGCTATTTTTATATTGTTAAGAAAACATTTTTTGGGTACGTTCTATGGCAAGTGGTTGAAGCAGGCCTTTAAAAAAAAGAATATTTCATTTCAAATGTCAATTTTTTGCTATTGTTATCTCGGTAACAAACCATTCCTTTGTCTATGTTCTATAGAAAATTTTTCTATACTTGATATAATGATTAGCCTGTGAAGTATCACACATTCCTTCAGAAACTTTTTGAGAATATCATCGAGAGAATTACGAGAAATTCTAAATACTATTTTATTTCTTTTTTAAATGTCTTCACTAAAGTCCTTACTATTGAACATTATCAGAATAAAAGTCTGAACAGATTTTAAAGGAAATTTCTTCACTGAACATCTTACCAGAGGTTCATACTATTGAAATACCATTAAAGATTATCCCCCTGAATTTTCAAGTAGATTTTCTCGTAGTTTTCCCCTATTTCCACCACTTTTCCGGATGTTTCCCGTGACTTAATGCCATTCTATGGGAATTACCCTTGTTAAGTAAGTGGGTGGGTACAGACTGGTCGAGCAAAGAAGACATTCTGGCAAGATGAGAAAATGACTACAACTTGCTCAATATTGGTTCAAAAATTATGAATTTGGTCTCAAATTGTAGGAAATGTTCTGCTTTAGAATTTGAGTACAAATTAAAAATTTTTGAACTGAAATTTACTGGGTTGGATTCATTTACTCATCTTGCCAGAATGTCTTCTCTGCTTGATCAGACTATAGTAAGCTTTTAGAGGATGGAGAGATTTTGTTAGTAGTGTATTTGTACCTTTTGGACAAATGTTTGTAAGAGGTTGAAGGTATGGTCATTAAGAATTCCTCAACCTTTTTTCTTCTTCTCCTCCTTCTTTTTCTTCTTCTTCTTCTTCTTCTTCTTCTTCTTCATCTTCATCATCATCTTCTTCTTTCATCCTCTTTCCTTACCCCTTTGTTGTCTTCTTGTGCTCTTTCTTCGGCTTGAGGTTATTCTTTATTCTTCTCGTCTCTATTGCACCATTCTCTTAGTAAACTGAACCAAAAATAACAAAATCTAGTCAATTGAAATTTAATTATAATCTCTGTATATAGCTCACGCTTCCCCTCCTTTAGGAGATTGGCTGTCGTTAGTAAAGACAGTCAGTTGTTTCCCATCTCTGGAGGAATAGTAATTGTTGCATTACACTCTAACTGATTAACTGCATGTTATTCAGAGGTGTTCTACGCTGTCACTTGGTTGTGAAGACTGGCTTATGGTTGAGAGGATCGACGTGCTAACAACACATTACCTCTATCCTGGTTGATGATTATTTGCCTGCTGTATATTCTATCCGGGCTGGAATGGAATTCTGGCGTGATGGGGGGTGCCTTTGGCTCGGTAGGTTTTGGTTCTAATGAGAATTTATTGCTTTTGGGGCGGTATTGGCCGGGCTGGAGTCGTTTTCCCGTCTTGCCTGAGTGTCTTCTTTGCTTGGATGGAATCTATAATATAGTAATAATAATAATAATAATAATAATAATAATAATAATAATAATAATAATAATAATAATAATAATAATAATAATAATAATAATAATAATAATTTTATTTCCTTAAAAACAAAACAAAAACAAAAATGAACAAAACAGCAAGCAAATGTAATGAGTACAATTTAAATTTAAATCCAGTTAGTGTTTAAAGAATTAAAGAATAAAGTTTCAATTTTTTATTTATTTTTATTGGAAATTAACCTACTCAACTATGGGAACCCCATGTGGTAGAGTAAACTATGGGAACCCCATGTGCTAGAGTAGGTGTAAATTTTGGGTGGGGGTGCGAATACTTTGGGTAAGTGAGCTCATACTGTTATAAATAATATTTTCTATGTGATGTCTTCCAGTTGTTATAATCCACTTTAACGACGGCTTTGAATTTTCTTGGGTGTTCTATCATCTTGATGTGTGGAAGTAAATTGTGGATTTTTGGTGCTAGGTGGTTGTAGTGTCGTTGATATGTTGCCTTCCTAGCAAAGTTTGCGATCAGAAGGTTTCTATTTCTTGTGTTATGACTGTGGTTTTTCCATTGAAAGTTTTCCGGTTTTTTGTGTAGTCTGCAAATGATTTCCAGGAGTAGAGCTGTCTTGCATCCATCACTCCGAACTCATTGTATAGCTGATCTGATGGGAAGCAAAGTGGTTTCTGCTTAATAATTTTCATTATCAGTTTTTGTACTTTTAAAAGAGGGTCAAGGTGAACGAAGTTTGTCCTCCCCATCCCACAATCCATAGGTAATCAAAGACTGGACTAAGGAATAGTACACCATCTTCATACACTTCTCATCTATCAATGTCCTCAGCATTTTGAACTTGTAAATAGTCTTTCTCAACTTTTTGCATAGGTTGTCTATATGATGGTCCCAGCGCAGGAAAGAGTCCAGTATGATTTCAAGATATTTTATTGTTGGTTTTCTGTGGATAGTGTATGCAGTGCTGCATAGTGAATATGAAACTGGCAACCAGCTGGTAGGTCTAGGCCCTTCATAGGGCTGTTGCGCCATTGAGAAACAAACAAACTAACAAAATATAGCTGATGCAGTGAATTAGGGTTGTTCTGTCTGCTCATTGTGCGCTCCATCTCCTGATGTTGTCAATAAGAGATGTCGTTGCATCAGGGTGACCTTGACCTTGTCCCAGAACCGCCATTGCACCAGAACCGCCAATTTTATTCTACTATTTAGCCATGTCAAGGTGGTGCTTTTGGCTTCAAAAGAGACAATAGATGCTTTACATCAGCTGTTAGTAGGTTATTTTACGTTATTTATTGACGTCACTAGATTTATTTTTTACATTATGCTCTATACCTATATTTATGATTCGACATGTATCTAGGATTTCAATTTTCCAGCTGTTCCACAGAGAATTGAAAAATAAAAAAATACCACATAAAAAGCTCAATATCAATGAAAATAATGGTGAAAATATGAAAGAATTATGAATTGAATTATTGAGTATTATTACAGTCGAATAATGATGAATAATGTTGTGATATTAGAACAATATAATGCTATTTGTAGTTATAAATTGGGGCCAAACATTCGAGAAGCTGGCGCTCTCGTTGAGAAAAAAGTAAGCTTTGGTGGGTTCAAACTATGCGATTACGATTATAAAAATTAAAATAATCATATTTCACTACAAAACAACTAGGACAACTTAAAAATATTGTTTCCTTGTTAATTGTGATGTTCCCAACTCATCAGAATTCACTACAACAATAATAGTCTTCAATGTTTACATTTTCATCAGCGGTGCTTTTCATTCTGGGCGCTAGAGTGCGACACTGTAGAAAATTAGTGACGTTAGACTCGTGAACCATAATTTCGAGAGAAATATCCCACCTGGTAGATTTACTCGCCTTGGTGATTGACTAAAGATATTCAACTGGCCGACACTACTGTCCCCGTGTACAGCACGCTCAAGCGAATCTTAAGACCTCCCCTTTGAATTCTAAAGGTCATCTACTTGGTTTTATCACTTTTGATGAGGTGAATAGTGTTCAATAGATTGAAGGTTGGCGAAAAAAGTCATCAGAGGGTATGAGAAGCCATTAGAGGGACTATTGAGTTTGTCCAAGCAAAGAAGACCCTCTGGCAAATTGAGAAAATGACTCAAGCTCGGTCAATATTGGTTCAAAAATTATTATCAATTTGATCGTAAATTGTAGGAAACAATTTGATTCACAATTTAAAACCAATCAATGATTTTTGAACAGATATTGGCCAAGCTGGAGTCATTTTCTCATCTTGCCAGAGGGTCTTCTTTGCTTGGACGGACTATTCTTGACTGTTTCTGAAGTGGCGGATGGGCCACTGAGAGCAGAGTCACTTCAGAGTCAAGTGAAGAGGAGAGACCCTTACAGAAATGACGCGAAAAGAAGAATGAGAAGTAGAATGGGGGAACGGAGAGGTGGAATGGGAAAAGAAGGAGAAGAAGAACGAGGAAGAGGAAGATGGAGAGGGGACTTGGAATAGAAAGAAGAGAAAAGGAGAATAAGATTAAAAAGAAGCTGTAGAAGAAGGAGGAGGAAGAGGATGGAGAGGAGAAATAGAGTAGGAAAATGAAAAATGAGGAGTAGAATAGGAAAAGAAGGAGAAGAATAAGGAGGGAGAGGATGATTAAGAGGAGACTTTTAATAGAAAGAAGAGAAAAAGGAGAAGAAGAAGATGATCAGAGAAAGAAGTTCAGGAAAAAGATTGGAAAAAATAAGGGAGTAAATGGAGGAGTGTGTGATTGAGAAAGAGGATGAATCAGAGGATGAGAAGGAGGAGGAGGAGTAGGATGAACTTAGGATAAGAATAGATAAGGATAGAAGAAGAAGAGGAAGAAGAAGGGGAGGAAGAAGAAGAAGAAGAAGGAGGAGGAGGAGGAGAAGAAGAAGAAGAAGAAAAAGAAGAAGAAGAAGAAGGAGGAATAGTAGAAGAAGATTAAAAAAGGTTCTCATATGTGATGAGGCGTTAGGAGAGCACCTTTAATGAGGTCTCATTTTGTGTTTCATGACACGACCTTTTTATTTTCTCAATTTTTTCTCTTTTTTCCTCCTCCTTCTTCTTTTTCTCCTCCTTCTTCTTCTTCATCCTTTCCTTCTCCGTTTCTCTCACTGTGTGCACCACTTGAACTTTATTTGATGTGTCCTCAAGTCTCTACCGGTACTTACGTGATGCAGTGTTCTCAACATGCATTAACTACCGTGGCTCACTGGATAGGTATATCTGATGCAAAAACTAAGGCTGAAGCCGCACTGCCGGTGGATAGAGCCTGGAGGGTGGAGGGTAGATTGTAAATCTATAGAACATACACACCATCCACAGTAATACATCATATGAATGGTATGACGTCATACTGTTTTTTGAGGTTATGTTGTCCATATTTAAGGATTTCAAGATGGCGGCTGAACACATATCATTCATACGATGTATTACTGTGGATGGTGTGTATGTTCTATAGATTTACCAACTACCCTCCACCCTCCAGGCTCTACCCACCGGCAGTGCGGCCTCAGCCTAACGGGTGAGAAATTAAAATTAAAATTTTTGGAAATTAAATACATGATGGAACTAAAACAAATTTCTGTAATCAATTCTCAGCTCTGCCAGGACAGTGGACGAGCTGTCTGCGTTAGTACATTGCAACAAGAGCGACCCCATCTTTGCTTATCCGTGTTCTTGAAGACAACTCAGTAGCACTGGCGGCTTGTACCCACGAAATAGGTGAAGTGCCCGTATCTTTTACTGTACAGCACTTCACCTGTTTCGTGGGCGCGAGCCGCCAGTGCTTAGCAGAGAAAAAGATTCATGAAAAGGAATGAGGAAAAGGTATAACATAGTCGAGTAAAGAAGACATTCTAGCAAGATGGGAAAATGACTCAAGCTCTTTTAAAATTGGTTCAAAAATTATCAATTTCAATCTAAACTGTAGAGCAGAATTTTTTCACAATTTGAAATGAATTGTGAAGCATTCTGCTCTACAATTTGTGACAAAACTCATAATTTTTGAACCATTATTGACCGAGCTACAGTCACTTTTTCAATCTTGCTAAGATGTCATCTTTGCTTGGACAGACTAGAACATCTCATATCATGCTATTATTCATTAACTTTCATAATATGGTTTCTATACAGGATGTTCCAGGAGGAATGTGCAATACTTCTCAGGCTGATTCCTCACACCAAGTAGATAAAGAAGTTCCCTGGGACCAACCCCCAAAAACGCTTTGTTACCGAGATAACAATGGCGGAAAATTGAGATTTTTCAAAATATATTAATTTTTCTAATTTTTTTGAGGCTTTGGTGAGGTTCTAAAATAATCAATTCTTATGTAAAATTAGCTGAAGAATTCAATTAAACCAGTTCCAAGTTTGTAACTTCAAGGGTTATAGAGATAATTGGAAAAATATGCTAGAAAACGCAATTCTTCAACAATAAGGGTTATAAATGGATAAGGAGTCATGAAATTGTACTTTTTATTAAAGTACTACTTCCTAATGGATGTTGAAGATAGTCGGATTCAAAAGAAAAATTTTGATGGCGGCGATTGTGTAAATCTTACCCAAATCTCAGAAATGGCGATCAAAAATCGCAAAATCGCTACCAATCACAAATTCATCACTTGTTTAGTGCTATGTTTTGTCAATTTTGCGATTTTTCATCGCTTTTTCTGAAATTTGGGTAAGATTTACACAATCGCCGCCATTCAACTTTTTCTTCAGAATCAGACTCTCTTCAACTTCCATTGATGAAAATAACTAATTTATGATTCTTTATTTAGTTATAACCCTTATTGTTGAAAAATGACGTTTTTTATCATATTTTTACAATTATCTCAATAACCGTTGAAGTTACAAACTTGGAACTGGTTTCATTGAATTCCTCAGCTAATTTTACATGGGAATTAATTATTTTAGAACCTCACCAAAGCCTCAAAAAAATTAGAAAAATTAATATATTCTGAAAAATCTCAATTTTCCGCCATTGTTATATCGGTAACAAAGCGTTTTTGGGGGTTGGTCCCATGGAACTTTTTTGTCTACTTGGTGTAAGGAATCAGCCTGAAAAGTATTGCACATTCCTCCTGAAACATCCTGTATAGAAACCATATTATGAAAGTTAATGAAGTTTGGTCTCAAATAGTTATCAGAACTTCGATTTGAGACTGAATTTATAATTCTTGAACTAATATCAACTGAGGTGGAGTCATTTTCCCAACTGATCAGAATGTCTTCTCTGTTTGGACAGACTTTCAAAGGTTTGGACAGACTTCTTTCAAAGAAGAGAGCAAGAGGAAGAAGAGATTGTGGTGAAGCAAGAATAAAGGTTGAGGATAAGGATGAAGATGAGGAGGAAGAGAAGGAGGAGGAGAAGGATAGGGAAGAGGAGGAGGAGGAGAATAATGAGAAGGAGGAGGAGGAGGAGAATGAGGAGGTGGTAGAGGAGGAGGAGGAGGAAGAGGAGAAGTTGGGAGGAGGAGGAGGAGGAGGAGGAGGAGGAGGAGGGGGAGGAGGAGTGAAAGGGTCTGAAGTTGTAGGCGAAGGAGGAGGAAGAGAGAAGGAGAAGGTGAAAGGTGAAGTAAGAGGAGGGGGCAAAGTAGAAAGAGGAGAGAGATAGGTGATGAAATAGGAGAAGAACAAGAAGGAGGAGAAGAAGAAATAGAGAAACAAAAAGAACAAAAGAAGAAAGAAATTGACAACTGGAAATATGTATAAGAAGTGAAGGAGTCAGAGAAGGAGAACGAGGAGAAGGAGGAAGAATAGGAGGTGGAGGAAGTGAAGTAGGAGGAGGAGGAGATGAGGATGTATAAAAATATTACACCCATTCAATGTGTTGTTTGCCTCTTAAAAAAAAAGTAAAAAGAAAAAAAGTAGGGAATGTAGAGTAACAAGGATAAAGAGTGAAGGAGAATAAAGAGAAATGGGAGGAGGTGTGGAGGACGAGGAGGAGGGAGGAGGAGGAGGAGGAGGAGGAGGGGAGGAGGAGGAGGAGGAGGAGGAGGAGGAGGAGGAGGAGGAGGAGAGGAGGAGAAGGAGGAGGAGGAGGAGGAGAGGAGAAGGAGGAGAAGGAGAAGGAGGAGGAGGTGGAGGAGGAGGAGGAGGAGGAGGAGGAAGAGGAGGAGAGGAAAAAGGAAAATGGCGAATAAGAGGAAAACACGCTATTTATACACCTTTCCCGGAAAACCCCATAAGTCGTGTGGAAAACTCTACACATCAAAGGAATGAAAATTCTCAAGAGACTAGATTATATCACAAAGTAAGATCCTGCATGGAAGAATAAGGGGAATTGTGATGGATGGGATAAAAGAGAGAGAGAATGAATATGTAATAGAATTGCTACTTTTATTTTGAACCGTGAGAGGGCGAAGTTAGGGCGCAGCCGGCCCTTCCTTATACTCGACCCTCCGCTATAAAAAGAAGTATACCAAAATAGAAAGAATTAATTCTCCACTTAACTCTAACACATTCCTATAAAAAAGTTTATCAGGAGGAATGTGCAATAATACTTCTCAGGCTGATTCCTTTAAACGAGTAGAGAAAAAGTGAGTATAGTCTGTCCAAGCAAAGAAGACCCTCTGGCAAGATGAGAAAATGACTCCAACTCGGTCAATATTGGTTCAAAGAATTCGGTCTCAAATTGTAGATGAGAATGTTTCCTACGATTGAGAACAAATCAATAGTTTATGAACCAATATTGACCGTGCAGGAATCATTTTCTCATCTTGCTCATCGCTACTCCAACTCGGTCTATATTGGTTCAAAACATATTGATTCGGTCTCAAATTGTGGATGAGGATGTTTCCTACGATTGAGAACAAATCAATAATTTTTGAACCAATATTGACCGAGCTGGAGTCATTTTCTCATCTTGCCAGAGGGTCTTCTTTGCTTGGACAAACTATATAAAATAGTGTTTCAGGAGCATAGTGTAGTTCTTGTCAGGCTGATTCCTTTAAACAAGTGAGGAAAGCGTTCTATGGAAAATACTCCAAAAAATGTTATATTATTGGAACAATGGCGGAGAATATTGATTTTTCACTTATATTGACAGTTTTAATCTTATAGTTTTTCGGAGGCTTCATGCAGAAAACATCTGTCCAAGCAAAAACGACATTCAGGAAAAATAGGAAAATGACTCCGGCTTGGTCAATATTGGTTCAAAAATTATGATCTCAATTCGATTATCAAAATTATAATTTTTGACCAAGCTGGAGTCATTTTCCCATCTTGCCAGAATGTCTCCTTTGCTCGGACTCAATCAATCAATTTGAAATAAACTGTTAATTTTGGTCTACTAAACCCTTTAAAAAAGGAAAAATTATAATGTAGTTGAGAAAGCAAATCATTACGGTACTAAATTAATAATAATATAAATTAATAATAATATAAATTAATATTGAAATACAAATTATAAGTCGTTCAGGCTTTCAGTGATTTTACAATGAATATAATTTGTAACCAGCAGAATTAATAGGTTGAAAGGTCCTTCTTACTTGAGACAGACTAGATTGTGATGAGAAAAACATATCAACGGTTAGAAATGAAATGAAAACATTTTTCAAAATTTTTGATTGATACAAATATTCTTGAATAGTTACAGTATATTATGTTAAACGTTGAATGGAATGGAAGCATTTCAATGTTCCTAAATCACACGCTGAAATTTGATGGTTCAATATTCTAACTGTCAGGAACACATCATGCATGAATATTATTTTGAAAGTCGTTTATTTCAGTGCTATGAAGGATTGAATTTCTGAATTTCCATATAGCACGAATATCAATTTAAGGCCAGTATTACAAGATAATTTAGTTGTCAGTAATACCAGTTAAGTATTTTGATTTTCTGACTAAGGAACTATCACACAATTTGAAAGGTTTGAAATGTCCTTTCAAATCATCTTTTGAGTTTCATTTTTTAGGCCGGTATTACACGATAAGTAGTTCTATGATCATATCTGATCATATGGAAAGAGATGAAAATATGATTTCGTATTTTCATCTCTTTCCATATGATCATAGAACTATTATCGTGTAATACCGGCCTTAGGCTTGGTATAGCCTAAAGATAATTTAATTGTCATTAAAACCAGTTAAGTATTTTGATTTTTCTGACCAAGAAACTGCAACACAATTTGAAAGGTTTGAAATGTCATTTCAAATCATCTTTTGAATTTCATTTTTCAGGCCGGTATTACACGATAATAGTTCTATGACTATTTCTGATCATATGGAAAGAGATGAAAATATGATTTCGTATTTTCATCTCTTTCCATATGATCAGGTATGATCATAGAACTATTATCTTGTAATACCGCCCTAAAAAATGAAATTCAAAAGATAATTTGAAAGGACATTTCAAACCTTTCAAATTGTGTGATAGTTTCTTAGTCAGGAAAATTGAAATACTTAACTAGTTCTGATAATGACAACTAAATCAATATTATACTTATTTACTACCATATATAATATATAAAATACTAATAATATCAAAGTCAAAGTCAAAATCATTTATTCTTCAAAAACAAATTGAGAATAAAACACTGTAACAAAATTTGTAACGTAATCATTGAATTACATATTACAGAAACTACTATAAGAAGAAAAAATATGTCCAATCCATATCCATAAAAGCGAAATGGCACTGACTGACTGATTCATTCATTCATTCATCACCAGAACTAAAAATCCACTGAAGCGAATGCGTTCAAATTTGGCAGGCATGTTCAGTTGGACGTTTAGACGCGCGCTGAGAAAGGATTTTAAAAACTTTTCAAGGATACGCCCAATATTTGAGTTTTCTATAGTTTTTCGGCGTTTTCTTAATTTTTTCGAGTATCAATCGGTAGAAAATGTTGATATTTGGTGAGAAGGTTCATATAAGGTCCAGAAATGTTGTGTTAGAATATTTTTGAAATCTGTTCAAGAGTACGCCAGTAATCACTTTTTCAAAATTGTAAATGTATTGCGGGTTGCATATCTTCCGCCTTGATACGAACAATCCTTACTGTAAATTGAATGGTTCAGCTCAAACCCCTACTGAACGGAATTTGCAGGGGATCGAAGTGAGCCTGTTTTTCTCAGCTGACACTGACAGAGGTTTTGCAGGCGAGCGAAGCGAGCCTGTTTGACTGACTTACACTGCCTATACTGTTGGGGGTCCAGGGGGCGGAGCCCCCTCGTTAGGCGGAGAAGGCGGGCGAAGCGAGCCGGCCGGCTAGTATATCTATAAAAATCCAATCTGTCCAAGCAAAGAAGACTCTCTGGAAAGATGAGAAAATGACTCCAGCTCGGTCAATCTTGGTTCAAAAATTATAAGTTTGATCCCAAATTGTGGGAAACAATATGATCTACTACTACGACCTTATTTATAATTCTTGAACAAATATTGACCAAGCTGGAGTCATTCTCCAATCCTGCCAGAGGGTCTTCTTTGCTTGGGCAGACTATACTAATACTTTAATTCCAATACTAATACCCTAAAGCTGAGGCCGCACTGCCGGTGGGAAGAGCCTTGAGGGTGGAGGGTAGTTGGTAAATCTAAGTAACATACACACCCTCCACAGTAATACATCGTATGAATAGTATGTGTTCAGCCGCCATCTTGAAATCCTTAAATATGGACAACATAACCTCAAAAAAACAGTATGACGTCATAACATTGATACAATGTATTACTGTGGATGGTGTGTATGTTCTATAGATTTACCAACTACCCTTCACCCTCCAGGCTCTACCCACCGGCTGTGCGGCCTCACCCTTAGTCCACTACTAATACTCTAATTCAAATATCTAACTCGACTCTGCCATAGTAATGAAAAAAGCTTTTTTATTAAAATAGTATTGGAATTTTTCTTCATGATTCCATTAATAAATGAGTTTCATAGTTGAGAAATTCCTTAACCAAAGGTGGAACTTTTCCCCCCACATAGTAATAGTAATAAAAAGAGTTCAGGCATTTCTGAAAAAATACAGATGAACTTTTTCCAATTTTTCACGTTCATTTCCTCTATCAAAGTATTCCATCTCCGAAACGCCATACTCTTCCACTCCCTACTCCTTCTTCTTCTCCTCATCCTTCTCCTCCTTCCTCCTCCTCCTCCTCCTCCTCCCTTCTCCTCCTTCTCCCTCCTTCTCCTCCTTCTCTCCTCCTTCTCCTCCTTCTCCTCCTTTCTCCTCCTTCTCCTCCTTCTCCTCCTTCTCCTCCTTTCCCTCCTTCTCCTCCTTCTCCTCCTTCTCCTCCTTCTCCTCCTTCTCCTCCTTCTCCTCCTTCTCCTCCTTCTCCTCCTTCTCCTCCTTCTCCTCCTTCTCCTCCTTCTCCTCCTTCTCCTCCTTCTCCTCCTTCTCCTCCTCTTCTCCTCCTTCTCCTCCTTCTCCTCCTTCTCCTCCCTTCTCCTCCTTCTCCTCCTTCTCCTCCTTCTCCTCCTTCTCCTCCTCTCCTCCTTCTCCTCCTTCTCCTCCTTCTCCTTCTCTCCTTCTCCTCCTTCTCCTCCTTCTCCTCCTTCTCCTCCTTCTCCTCCCTTCTCCTCCTTCTCCTCCTTCTCCTCCTTCTCCTCCTTCTCCTCCTTCCTCCTCCTTCTCCTCCTTCTCCTCCTTCTCCTCCTTCTCCTCCTTCTCCTCCTCCTCTTCTCCTCCTTCTCCTCCTTCTCCTCCTTCTCCTCCTTCTCCTCCTTCTCCTCCTTCTCCTCCTTCTCCTCCTTCTCCCTCCTTCTCCTCCTTCTCCTCCTTTCCTCCTTCTCCTCCTTCTCCTCCTTCTCCTCCTTCTCCTCCTTCTCCTCCTTCTCCTCCTTCTTCTCCTCTCCTCCTTCTCCTCCTTCTCCTTCTCCTCTTCTCCTCCTTCTTCCTTCTCCTTCTCTCCTCCTTCTCCTCCTTCTCCTCCTTCTCCTCCTCCTCTCCTCCTCTTCTCCTCCTCCTCCTTTCCTCCTTCTCTTCTCCTCTTCTCCTCCTTCTCCTCCTTCTCTCCTCCTCTCCTCCTTCTCCTCCTTCTCCTCCTCTCCTCCTTCTCCTTTCTTCTCCTTCTCTCCTCCTTCTCTCCTCTCCTCTTCTCCTCCTTCCCTCCTCCTTCTCTTCCTTCTTTCCTCCTCCTTCCTTTCTTCTCCTCCTCCTCCTCCTCCTCCTACTCCTCCTTCTCACCCTCCTCACTCCTCCATTCAATCCATACACTTTACACTCTTCCACGTTTCATATTTTTTTAAAACTCCAGTAATAAATCACATTAACTTTTTGATGGGAAAAAAGCATTTTACGTGCGTCAAAATGCTTTCAATGAAAAAGCGAGAATGGGGTTCAGCAAAGAAGAAGGATGTAGAGAATAAAGGATGAAGAAGAGGAGTAAAGGGAGAGCTGAAGGAGAATGAAGATGAAAAAGGAATAAAACACGAATATATGAAAAAAATAACAAAAAATAGGATATTCTATATAAAGAAGAAATACAGCGGTTTTCAGGAGGAATGTGCAATACTTCTCAGGCAGATTCCTTACACCAAGTAGACAAAAAGTTCCATGGGACCAACCCCCAAAAACGCTTTGTTACCGAGATAACAATGGCGGAAAATTGAGATTTTTCAAAACATTTTTTTTTTTTCTAATTTTTTAGAGGCTTTAGTGAGGTTCTAAATAAATTCCTATGTAAAATTAGCTGAGAAATTCAATGAAACGAGTTTCAAGTTTGTAACTTCAACGGTTATTGAGATAATTGGAAAAATAAGATAGAAGACGCCATTTTTCAACTATAAGGGTTATAACTGGATAAGGAATCATAAAATTGTATTTTCCATTAATGGAAGTTGAAGAAGAAGAAGAAGAAGAAGAAGAAGAAGAAGAAGAAGAAGAAGAAGAAGAAGAAGAAGAAGAAGAAGAAGGTGAAGATTAAAGAAAGAGAAGAAAAGAGAAGCGATAATATTGTGCTTGTTAACAGTTTTTGATGAAAGGTTGGTGATAGGACTACGCTTCCATGGTTTTCCAAAACACGATACCTTACTCAGGGTAATTAAGTTCGGAATTTGATGTGAAAAGTTATTCGGCTTATTTTTCAATTTCTCTCTCTCCCTCTCCCTCATCATTAACAACTCCTCTTTCTCTTCTCTTTCTCTCACACTATCCTCCATAATTCTTACTCCTCTCCATTTTCCCATCTCTGAAGTGCTCGGAAAAAAAATCAATTTTACTGGCTCAAAGTATCCAATAACGTACAACTGAATACTCTTCTTTTTGAATCGAATATTTTATCGAAATACCCAGTGTGTATAGTCTGTCGAAGCAAAGAAGACCCTCTGAAGAAGAAGAAGAAGAAGAAGAAGAGACCACAAGCTAAGACTACTTACATCATAACATCCCTCAAAGGAATATCAGACGTCTCATTTACACAATAATAAGTCTCTCCTATTACAATTAGTATTCCCAACATTCATTATACAAAGGCTACATCCCACATGAAATTTCTAATCTTATTTCCTTTGACAATGATATTGCTGATGCCAAAATGTTAGTTAGGCGGTTTCGTCTGTTCCTTCTATGCTTCACGGCTGATGTGTGACTAAAGATGATGTTGTCAATATTAGGGCCGGTTGCACGTACGTTCTGTTAGTTTAATCACCGTTATTTCAACGTGTCGAAGTGGAAAAACGTTCAAATGAATAAAGTATTGAAATGTGATAGTAGTAGCAAAATATTCAAATGTACTTATTCCAAATAGATGTTAGAATCAATAATTATCTCATTATTGTATAAATTATTTATTTATTAAAACAAAAACATGATCTGGAAATTGTATGCTGATACAACTTAATTGTTGTCAGGTTGGTAGTACTAAAAAAATCGAAAACCTTCAGCTGCTATTGTTTTCAAATATTGAAAATTTAATCATCAGCTGATGGTTATGTTAAAATTTTCAGCGCCTTTAATTCTGGCCGATTAGTTTAGTACTGTGAAATTAGTATTCAATTCTATTTAAACAGCTGCTGACCTGTTAAATTTGAAAAACCCGCCATTGAAATTTTCCATAACCTCATTTATATCATTGCCTCACTGATAATAAATCTAAACTTGATTCATGAATTTAAAGGTTAGTAATATTTTTAGGCAATAAAATTCAATGTCAATGATGTGTCATCGAGTTTTGTAAATAAAACTATTGAAACTAAAGGCTTTTTAATAATTATATGTTTCTATTCTCTATTTAAATTGAGTTAGTTTGCCGTTGCTACAAGATGTCGTTATCCAGGATAATCACGGCGTTAAAACTTAACGAAGTTACGAACAACCGGCCCTTAGAGTTTCATTCATAGTATATTAGTTGTACCAATAACAGAAGAGCTTCTCGCAAGATGGCGGAGGGAAGTGAGAGTGTAACTACGCATGCGCAGAACTACGAATTCCAGGGTGGAATCACTTCAGCCAACCTACCGTTTTTACACTAATCATAATCATATTGATTTCACGAATGAAAGTACTTTTCTATTTATTTAATTATTCACATATGATAGCACAAATCATGACATAATTATAAACTAGGACAGAAAAAAGTAACCTATTTCACTGGCGGCTCGTACCCACGAAACAGGTGAAGTTCCCATATCTTTTACTGTACAGCACTTCTCCTGTTACGTGGGCACGAGCCGCCAGTGACCTATTTTTAAATAATTTCTTCCCAAATTTGTTTATATTAGAACAATTTTCATTTCACTCTCTGAGTAGTTTTGAAGGTGATATTGTGGTAGTTATCCATAATAAATGAGAAGACAAGATGTTGTCAAACCACTGATTTATTAGAAAATCGAGATACCGGTTTCGGTTGTTACACCATTATCAATCTCTGATAAACTAAAACTACTACTTCTCTGTCCGTTAAGTTTTAGTTCACCAGAGATTGATAATGGTGTAACAACCGAAACCGGTATCTCGATTTTCTAATAAATCAGTGGTTTGACAACATCTTGTTTTTTCATTTATTAATTTTCATTTCGACTACTAACTGGGAGCAGTGAATGGCAGCCATGTTGCCAAAGGCTCTTCTGTGCTTGACACAACTATAGTCTGTCCAAGCAAAGAAGACCCTCTGGCAAGATGGGGGAATGACTTAAGTTCGGTCAATACTGGTTCAGAAATTAACAATTTGATCTCAAATTGTAGGAAACAATTTAATTTACTATTAAGACCACATTTATAATTCTTGAACAAATATTGATTAAGCTGGAGTAATTTTCCCATCTCGTCAGAGGGTCTTCTCTGCTTGTACGGACTATATACCCAGATGATTTTTTTGAAATCAAAAGAGACAATAGATGCTTTACATCAGCTGTTAGTAGGTTACATCACGTACAAGAGACAGACGAAACCGCCTAACTAATTGGCGTAAGCTTTACTATTAATTGAATCTTAGAAAGAGGGCCAAATTCCCATTCCTAATTATTACGGTATTAAGAGAAATTCGCAGTATTCCCTGGAATATATCCTTGAAGTTGAATATAGAATGTCCAAGCAAAGAAGACATTCTGGCAAGATGGGAAAATTACTCCAGCTCGGTCAATATTGCTTGAAAATTTAAAATTTGGTTACAAATTGAAGAAGACATCCTAGTCTACAATTTTAAACTTAATTCATAGTTTTTCAACCTATATTGACCAAGCTGCAGTAACTTTATCATCTTGTCTTCTTTGCTTGGACAGAATATAGTAGTGAAATGTCGAATAATAATCATAATATGATGAATAATATTATTATGAATGAAATGAGGAGGAAGCAGCTTCGTTTTCAATAGTTAATTAACACAGTATTACGAATTTAGATTCCTTGAAAAGCATCTTCATCTTGGAAATATACAGGGTGTTTCAGAAGAAGTGTCGAGCATTTTAGGGTATTGTTCCTTGTTGGAAAACATACCTGAATATCATTTTCAAAATGTCTGAAAGTCCTCAGTTACTCACAAAGCCGCCATTTTTGTTTTCTCATTTCCATCTAATTTGGTTTCAAACATTCCGCTCCCCCTGGACCCCCAAGAGTATTAGCAGTATCAGTGAGGCAAAAAGGATCGCTTCGCTCGCCTGCAAATTCCATTCGAGTGGATTTTCTTTAAACATCATATCACTTAACAGGGTTCTTTTGGGTGAACAAATTTCTCAATTATCTCAATAACCGTTGAACAGAAGTTACAAACTTCAAACTGGTTTCATTGAATTCCTCAGCTAATTTTACATAGGATTTGAATATTTTAGAACCTAATTAAAGCTTCTAAAAAATTGGAAAAGTTAATATATTTTGAAAAATCTCAATTTTCCGCCATTGTTATCTCGGTAACAAAGCGTTTTTGGGGGTTGGTCCCATGGAACTTTTTTGTCTACTTGGTGTAAGCAATCAGCCTGAGAACAATTGCACATTCCTCCTGAATCACCCTGTATATAGAGATGTCGGCCCATTTCTAAAGAAGTTTTAAATATCAAAATAGCCTTTGGAACTTATTATAACTGAATGTCAATCGTAATGTAATCATACAATTTTGAGCCACAAATGAAGTCAATATTCATTTCAAATAGTGTGGAATTGACTTTGTTTATCAAACTCTATTCAAACAATCGGATTGGCGAAATTCAAACATGATTTGTTTGGAGTTAATCGCCCTATTACATCTCATCTTTTGTTGATTATAGTCTGTCCAAGCAAAGAAGACCTCCTGGCAAGATGGGAAAATGACTCCAGCTTTGTCAATATCATTTCACTAAATATCGATTTGGTCTCAAATTGTAGAGCAGAATGTTCTCTACAATTTGAACAAATTCAAAATTTTTGAACCAATATTGGCCGAGCTGGAGTCATTTTCCCATCTTGACAGAGGGTCTTCTTTGCTTGGACAGACTATACAACTCATCTATTGTTTATTCATAGTCTGTCCAAGGAAAGAAGACCTCCTGGCAAGTGAGAAAATTACCCCAGCTCGATCAATATTGGTTCAAAAATTATAAATTTGATCTCAAATTTTATATTAGAATGTTCTCTACAATTTGAGAACAAATTCACGATTTTTGAACCAATATTGATCGAGCTGGAGTCATTTTCCATCTTGCCTGAGGGTCTTCTTTGCTTGGACAGACTATACATGAATGGATGACATGACAAACATTATGTTATTGCTATTGATATGTACTTGTTCAAATTATGTAAAGCTGACATGTTATGAGCTTTCACTAACAACAAACAAATAGCATTAGATTTGTTTGTATTTTCTGATTCAAATTCTGATTATGAAACCGGGATTCATTAGTGACTTTTATGCTAAAGGTATAGTCTGTTCAAGCAAAGAAGACATTCTGGCAAGATGGGTAAATCACTCCAGCTAGGTCAATATTGGTTCAAAAATTGTGAAACTGTTTTCAAATTGTAGGTCAAATAGTTTCCTACAATTTAAGACCAAATTCATCATTCTTGAACCAATTTTGACCGAGTTGCAGAAATTTTCCCATCTTGCCAGAATGTCTTCTTTGTTTGGACAGACTATATTGGGATGAAAATCCATGTATTACACTCCAACTGATTAGATAAAATAATGTTATTCAGAGGTGTTCTGCGCCGTCACTTGGTTACGGAAGCTGGCTTATGGTTTACATGTTACCTCTATCCTTGATATCCTTCTCCAAAATGGACATATATGTCCAAACTTCGCCTTTTCACTAGATAACCTACACTCCTAATCCATTCTGCAGACCTCGAATTAATAATTGTACAAATGTTGCATTCATTCCATTTCCGTTTTTTATTGAATTTTTAATACAAGTTTCTATTTTGTAAAATTCATTGTCGAATTTGTTTTAATAGTTTATATCAAAATGTAGAATTATGTATTATGTTATCTATTTGAATAAAGTAATCTAATCATCTTGAAATTCTTAAATATGGACAACATAACCTCAAAAAACAGAATGACGTCATACCATTCATACGATGTATTACTGTGGATGGTGTGTATGTTCTATAGATTTACCAACTACCCTCCACCCTCCAGGCTCTACCCACCGGCAGTGCGGCCTCAGCCTTAGGGCTACTTTATTACTGTTGGAAAAAAATAAAAGTTGGGAAAGAAAGAAGAGGAGGAGGAGAAGTAAGAGAAAAAGAAGAAGGAGAAGAAGAAAAAAAAAAAAAGACGAGTAAGAAGAAGAAGATTATGATGATGAAGGAGAAAAAAGAAGAAGAAGACAGACGAAGAAAAAAAGCAAGAGAAAAAAAGAAAAAAGAGGAGAAGAAGAAGAAGTAGAGAGAGAAAGGTGATGAAAATAGAAGAATAGGTAGGTGGAGAAAGAGTAGGAGGAGAAGTTATTAAAATAATAAAAGTTGGAAAAGAAAGAAGAGGAGGAGAAGTGAGAGAAAAGAAGAAGGAGAAGAAGAAGAAGAAAAAGAAGAATAAGAAGAAGAATGATGATGAAGAAGAAGAAGAAGAAGAAGAAGAAGAAGAAGAAGAAGAAGAAGAAGAAGAGGAAGAAGAAGAAGAAGAAGAAGAAGAAGAAAAAAAAAGAAATGAAGAATTTTTATTCATGCATAACATGTTTCGACTATTAATAGTCATTTTGAAGTGCGAATTTAAATGACTAATCTTCATTTAATCTAAATTCTCAATATTGAAATATTTTATTGGAATAGCCTACTGTGAATAACATATCAATGCAATCCGTCATCAAATCAGGAATATTATAAATTTTGAATGAGCTGAAAAACTTATAAAAGCCTTAGCATGAACTAAACAATCTTCGGCCTGAAGAAGCTTTCAGAAACCAATTTAAATCTCATACAAAATTTACAAACCTTGAATAAGATTCCTCTATTTGTTTTCACTTTATCCCTCACTTTGAATTATATGTTATTTGATCAAGTCTCATCTGATCCACATAATTAGACTGTTCAAGCAAAGAAGACATTCTTGCAAGATGGGAAAATGTCTCCAGCTCAATCAATATTGGTTCAGAAATTATCAATTTGGTCTCAAATTGTAGAGAACATTCTAATATAAAATTTGAAAGCAAATTCATAATTTTTGAGCTAATATTGTCCGAGCTGGAGTCATTTTCCCATCTTGAAAGAATGTCTTCTTTGTTTGGAGAGACTTATTTCGTTTCTCCTCCTTTTTCCTTGGAGTACACTTTCTCTCTATTACTCTCTCTCTCTCTCTTTCTCTCTCACACACTCTCTCTCTTTCTCTCTCACACACACTCTCTCTCTCTCTAATGGACATATATATGTCTAAACTTTGCCTTTTCACTTAGATAACTTACACTCCTTATTCATTTTGCAGAACCTCCAATTTTAAATTTGTATAAATTTTGCATTCATTACATCACCGTTTTTCGTATTTTTACTAGAAGTCTCTATTGTGTGAAATTTATAGGATAATTTGTTTTACTCATTTATATTACAATGTATAATCTGAGCCGAATTTTGTTATCTAATTGAATACAGTAATCTAATCTAATCTCTCTCTCTTACTCTCTCTCTCACACACTCACATACTCTTCCTTTCTCTCTTATTCTTCTTTTATTTGTTTTCATGCAACGTTTCTTAGGTTTCCTTTCCTAACAAGTCTACCGATAGATTAAGATACAAATTAACATCACGTATTTGATCTATATGAGGAAGAGTGATTATTTTAATTATCTATTTAATTAGTCTGATAAATTCATTTGAGTTATTAACGGACATAATTTTTTTCAACCGATATGATATATTACTATTCTCAATCTACTTCGATAGCACATTCCTCTTCTTCTTTTTCTTCTTCTGCCTCTTCTTCTTCTTCTTCTTCCTTTCCTTTTCTTCTTCTACTTCTTTCTTCTTCTTCTCTTCCTTTTTCTTTTTCTTTCAATTTTTATTTTTATGTTTTTAATTTTTCGTTTTCTTCTTCTTCTTTTTCTTCTCCTCCTCCTTCTTCCTTCTTCCTCTTCTTCTTCTTCTTCTTCTTCTTCTTCTTCTTCTTCTTCTTCTTCTTCTTCTTCTTCTTCTTCTTCTTCTTCTTCTTCTTCTTCTGCTCCTCCTCCTCATCATTCTCCACCTCCTCCTCCTCCTCCTCCTATTCCTCCTCCTCTTCCTCTTCCTCTTCCTCCTCCTCCTCCTGTTCCTCCTCCTCTTCTGCTCTTCCTTCTCCTCCTCCTCCTCCTCCTCCTCCTCCTATTCCTCCTTCCTCTCCTCTCCTCCTCCTCCTCCTCCTCCTCCTCCTCCTCCTCTTCCTTCCTCCTCCTCCTCCTCCTCCTCCTGTTCCTGTTCCTCTCTCCTCCTCTCCTCCCTCCTCCTCCTCCTCCTCCTCCTCCTCCTCCTCCTCCTCCTCCTCCTCCTCTCCTCTCCTCTCCTCCTCCTCCTCCTCCTCTTCTCCTCCCTCCTCCTCTCCCTCCTCCTCTTCCCTCCTCCTTCCCCTCATCCTCCTCCTGTTCCTCCTTCTTTCTCCTCCTCATCCTCCTCCTCCCTCCTCCTCCTCATCTTCCTCCTCCTCTCCTCCTCCTCCCTCACCTCCTCCTCCTCCTCCTCCTCCTCCTCCTTCTTCTTCTTCTTCTTTGTACAGTATAGCGGGAAATTCAAGCAACCCTTCTACAAATTTAATTCTCTTGGTTTCTGGAATCGATCTGATATAACACAAAACAGTATTCAATTTGTATGATGTAATTTGATAGGCCAAATAATACAGTTAAAATAGTGCTATTCAATACATGATAGAGTAGTCTGTTCAAGCAAAGAAGACATTCTGGCAAAATGGGAAAATCACTCTTACTTGGTCAATATTGATTAAAAAGTTGAAAATTTGGTCTCAAATTGTAGATTAGAAAGTTTTATACAATTTTAAATCAAATATGTGTTTGTTGAATCAATATTGATCGAGCTGGAGTCGTTTCCCCATCTTGCCAGAATGTCTTCTTTGCTTGGTTAGACTACACAATAATTATTTAATCGAGAAATTTGATAAGCCATTCAGTTCTCAGAACAAATCTTGGCATCAGAATCATTCCACTGGATATAGTCCGTCCAAGCAAAGAAGACATTCTGGCAAGATGGGAAAATGACTCCAGGTCGTTCAATATTGGTTCAAAAATTATCAATTTGGTCTAGAATTCTAGGTAACGTTCTAATCTACAATTTAAGACAAAATTCATAATCTTTGAACCAATATTGACCAAACTGGAGTAATTTTCCCATCTTACCGAAATGTCTTCTTTGCTTGAACAGATTATAGCTGTTGAATGCCAAACTGGAAGATAATTGTGGGACAGCCTTTGTATTCTGCATAAAAGCTGTCCTACTTTTGTTTGGCATTGGATGTGGTTACTCCATTCATGTTTGGTGGAATTCATTCCTTTTGTAAGGAATACAGTAAACAATGTGTTTACTGTAAACAATGTGTTTACTGTAAACGAATAAAATCGAATCAAACATCAAATGGAGAAACAATGGGTGATTATTTTATACAGAAAACATAGAATGAACTATACAGGGTGTTTCAGGAGGAATGTGCAATACTTCTCAGGCTGATTCCTTACACCAAGTAGACAAAAAAGTTCCATCGGACCAACCCCCAAAAACGCTTTGTTACTGAGATAACAATGGCGGAAAATTGAGATTTTTCAAAATATATTAATTTTTCTAATTTTTTAGTGGCTCAAGTGAGGTTCTAAAATAAGCAATTCCCATGTAAAACTAGTTGAGGAATTTAAAAAAACCATTTCCAAGTTTGTCACTTCGAAATATCAAAATAATTGAAAAAAATATGCTAAAAAATGTTATTTTTCAACAATAAGGGTTATAACTGGATAAGGAATCATTAAATTATATTTTTTATTAATGGAAGTTGAAGAGAGTCGGATTCTAAAGAAAAAGTTGAATGGCGGCAATTGTGTAAATCTTACCCAAATCTCAGAAATAGCGACCAAAAATCGCAAAATCGCTACTAAACACAAATTCATCACTTGTGCTATGTTTTGTTAATTTTGCAGTTTTTGATCGGTTTCATCGAGTTTCTCAGGTGATTTCACATAGGAATTGATTATTTTAAAACCTCTCTAAAGCCTCTAAAAAATTAGAAAAATCAATATATTTTAAAAAATCTCAATTTTCTGCCATTGTTATCTTGGTAACAGAGCGTTTTTGGGGGTTGGTCCGATGGAACTTTAAGGTCTACTTGGTGTAAGGAATCAGCCTGAGAAGTATTGCACATTCCTCCTGAAACACCCTGTATAAGTCGTATTGTTGATTATTGTATGTATATACAATAATAACTAACTTATATGTATATATAGTATATGTATATGAATAAATATTTATAAAGTTATTATTTTAAATGATTCTCTCCTTATTTTTCTACGCTTCTTGTTTCTTCTACTTCTTCTCCTCTTTTCACTTCCATCTACATCTATAACTTTCTCTCCTCTCTTCACCACCTTCTTGTTTTTCCTCTCTTTTTCTTCTTTCTCCTCCTCAACTTCTCCCCCTCCTCTCTCCTCTTCCTCTCTTCTCTTCTTTTTATTCTTCTCCCTCTTCTTTGCTTCCTCCTCATACCACCCATATCTAGCTCTTTTTGATACTGTCTCTTAATTTTTTCTGTCTTATTTTTCTTCAACAGAAAACCAGCTGGATACATGGCTTATGCTTGGTTATCCTCACAATTTGTTCAGAAAAAGGCAGATGGACTCCATAGGTGGGGAAAGCTTGCTGAAAAAACGGTTTGGGGACAAACAAAAAATGAAACAGAATCATCAAATAGCAGGAGAAAATCATCAAACAACACTTTTCAATGATAATTTTATGGAAACAATGCATCAACAACTACTGGAACCCAGAACCATTGCACCCAAAACCTTCCCTTTTCATCAAAGTCTTCTGGAACCAACTCAACAACAATTATTGGAACCCGAAATTGCACCCAAAACCCCCATTTTTTACCAAAATTTACAAGAACCGAGTCAACAACAATTGTTGGAACCCAAAATTGCACCCAAAAACCCTATTTTTCACCAAACTTTTCAAGAACCAAGTCAACAACAATTATTGGAACCCAAAATTGCACCCAGAAACTCACTTTTCCATCAGAGTCTCATGGAAGAAAATCGACAACAACCAGAACTTGAGCTTAACCCTTCAGAAGATCATATTGATTCCAAAGATTCATTACAGAAATGGTCATTATTCAGCAAGTTCCCAAAAATTTCACCTCAAAAGCATCAAATTGATTCTATAGGGGGAGGTAGCCTGCTCAAGAGGAGCTTCATAGATGAGGAACTACCATCAAAGTCTGAATTTACAAATTATTTTCCAATGAACATGGCAAATTCAAACAATAAACCTGAGTTCTATACACAGAAACGTCAATTTGATTCTATAGGAGGGGGAAATCTTCTGAAGAGAAGTTCTTTGGATGCTAGAGATAGTAGATCAAAACCTGGATTTGAAGAATATTTTTCTGATAAGTGGGTGAAATCAGATGTGAACCCTAAATTATTCTTGACTCAAAAACGACAAATGGACTCTATAGGGGGTGGAAGTCTACTAAAAAGGAGCTTCATAGGCAGGGAAGCTCAGTTGCAACCTGAATTTGTTGAAAATGTCTTGAGAAAATGGACAAACTTGAATATTCCACAAAAGTTTTTGTCCCAAAAACGTCAAATGGACTCCATAGGTGGTGGAAGTTTGCTTAAAAGAAGTTTTTTGGACAAGGAAATGCAGATGGAAACTGATTTAGATGAGAATGTTTTGAAAAAATTGATCAATTTCAAAAATGGACCTGGATTTTTCACCCAAAAACATCAAATCAATTCTATTGGAGGTGGTAGTCTGCTCAAAAGAAGTACTTTAGACAAGGAAAGTCTATCACAACCTGAATTTGTGGAGAATTCTCAATATGTTTGGGTGAATAAAGACTTGGAACCAAATCATCTATTTAGACAAAAACGACAAATAGATTCTATTGGAGGCGGTAGCCTTTTGAAGAGAAATTCTGCTGGTGACAGAAACTCAAGCTTGTCCCAACAAGTAGTGCTAACTAAAACCAATAGGGAACCATATACAGGTGCAATCAATTTGGGAGATTTGGAGAAGTTTTACATGCCCACCACAAGTCTACAGAATCCAAAAGGTTTGAACAGAAATAGATTCTCAGACCTTGAGTATGTTCAACGTCTTTTGGCAGAGTATCTTGGGAACCAAAGGCCCAAGATTCAAATTATTGGAGGAGGTTTGGGAACAGGAATGGAGGGAACTTTGGGAACAAATGTAGAGGGAAACCCTTTGCAGGATCAAACTCTCAGAAGGATTGCAAATCCAGGAACTTCTTTGGAGGATCTGGTTCTTAGAAGGCCTGCAAATCTAGGGACTTTTTTAGAGGACCAAACTTTTAGAAGGAATGCAAATCCGGGAATGTCTCTTGGTAACCATGATATTGGAGGTACTTTAGCAACTGCTATGGGTGTTCTATCAGGAAAACAGAGTTCCAAGGAGTATCAAGGTCTGGTGGACTATTTGGAAAGTCAAAAACCAAGGATACAAATGAAGGCAGGAGCATTGCAGGTGGGTTCTTCATCATCAGCTGTATCTGTTCCAGAAAATTTAGAGAAACAACTGATGGAAACTTCCATAAAAGTGGTCCCAGAGTTGAAAGTGAAGAATTTTGTGGGTCAAAGTGATTTAAGGGGAGCAGAAGATATTTTGATCAGACAGAGACCCAGGATACAGATTAAGGAACCAAGTACAGGTTCGAGAAGTTCAAGGAACCTTGAGATTATGGACCATTAGACTCAATGTACAACTGGAACCTGAAATTCTGAAAATGGATTGAAGAGTATATTGAATATTGGACTTCCAAGAATTTATAAAAATTTAGTGAAATAAATTCTCAAATACCTGTATTGTAAAATTTTGAACAATATACCAATGGACTTTTATAAGAAGAAAGCTTGTGATGGAAATAAATTGATATATCATTTGAATGAAAAAAAATATATATATTTGTAATAACTGTTAAAAAAATTCATCAATAGACTATAACAGAATTGATCAAGTAGGGTAAATTCTATAATATAATGGATAAGAATATGTATAAATTCTATCAGAAACATTGTAAAAATGAAATAGATTAAGAATATTTTACAACACAAAATGTTTTTTTGGAAATATTGTCAATTATAATTGGGTAGTTCATATTGAATACTGGATAAAGGTACTGTTTTATTTATAGAATAATGAATTGAGCAGATAAAAGAGATAACTATACTGTATTTAGTTGTTTTTTTATTATTTGGATACCTGATGAAACCTGTTTTCTGATGAGTATAATGGTGAAAAAAATTCTAATTGACAATGGGCCGGTTGCATGTATGTTCTGTTGGTTCAATCAGCATTATTTCACTGTGTCAAAGTGGAAAAATGTTCAAATGAATAAAGTATTGAAATGTGATAGTAGTAGCAAAATATCCAAATGTACTTATTCTAAATAGATATTAGAATCAATAATTATCTCATTATTGTATCAATTATTTATTTATTGAAACAAAACATGATCTGGAAATTGCATGCTAATACAACTTAATTGTTGTCAGGTTGGTAGTACCACAAAAATCTTCAGTGGCTATTGTTTTCAGATATTTAAAATTCAATCACCAGCTGATGGTTAGGTTAAAATTTTCAATGCCTCAAACTCTGGCCAATTAGTTCAGTACTGTGAAATTAGTATTCAATTCTAGTTAACAGCTGCTGACCTGTTAAATTTGAAAAAACCGCCATTGAAATTGTCCATAACCTCATTCATTATAATTGCCTCAATGATAATAAATCTTTACTTGATTTATGAATTTAAAGGTTTGTAATATTTTTAGGCAATAAAATTTAATTTAAATGATGTGTCATCAAGTTTTGTAAACAAAACTATTGAAACTCAACGCTTTTTTATAATTTTTATGTTTTTATTCTCTATTTGAGTTGAGTTAGTTTGCCATTGCTACAATATGTTGTTATCCAGGCTAATCACAGCATTAAAAGTTAACAGAGTTACAAACAACTGGCCCAATGAATAATATTCTCATATGAAATAGAAAATCACAGTTATTTCCTTCTGTTGTTAGAAAAAGGTCCTGGTTAGAAAAGTACAATAATATATGAATCAAAAAAATACTTTATCAATTTGTAGCATAGCATTTATTACTACATTGCATGTGATCAATTAATTTAACCCATTTTACAATAATTTTGAATTTTTATGAAACAGACTCTGCAATGTTTATGCTACAATATCTCAATATAAATTGAAATCATCTGTATTAAAATAATGAAGTTAGTCAATGAGCTTTTAATGAAAATCTATTTGGGAGACCTTCTGACAAACAAATAATATAACAATTCAACTCAAAATAAAGCTAAAAATTATTTCTATTTTTATAGATTTATCCAATATAATTTTGCTTATCAGACCAGCATTTACAATAATATTTCTATATACAGTGGAACCTCAATAATTTGTAGTTGATGGGATCAGAGCTTTTGTATGAATTAGGGAAGATTACAAATTATCAAAGCTATTAATAATGGGAAATTATTTTTAGGGACTAGGCTCACACTACAAATGATAAAGAATTCCAAATTATAGAGGTACAAATTATCAAGGTTCCACTGTATTAGATAGGCTATAATATTTGAAATGAGATGAAAATACAGAATCATAATATCCTTCTCTATTTGTCACAGAACTATTACTTTCTAGATGTAATAGTGGCCTTACATACAACATAACATTATCATTGAACTTTTTGTGCAAGTACAACAGTAGTTTTGACCCAATAACTTGATTGCGATTATTCAATCAAATAAATAACCCTAGAGAAAAAGTTATTAAATAAAGCTTGCACAAATGCTTTTTCAAGAAAACATTCTGCTACACTGTTTTAATACATTAAAAAAATATTATATTATATTACGAGCACTTTCTCAACTTCAATAACATGAATGATACTGAATCAATAGAATTATTGTGGAAATTATTAGATTATTGAATCAATGATTGTTACTCAGTATTATCTAGAATTTCTTACCACCTGCATGTAGTTTGCATGATCAATGTGTATTATTTGGATCTTAAGCATGGAGCCACAATGATTACAACAGACATAAACAGTAAAAATCTGCAGAAAATCACTTCTCCACCTTCACTGACTGTTACTTGTTGAGCATGGTTGACTTTTGCATGATATCCAGAATGGTGAGTGACGTTTACTTCTTTTTTTGATTTTCTACTCCTCCTTCCAATATTCTTTCCTATCATATAATGATTGTAATATTGTAATTATAATTTTATTCAATTTGGAAGATTGCTTTCTGAAACTATCAACTAACACAGTTAACTCTCAATTATCAAGGGGAATATTATATCTACTTTCTTCAATGATAATCAACAGTTATAAGCAATGAACACACAAATTTATTTGAAAAGTTTATTATAATGATACTAGAACATGACTGGATTATCAAATGGTCTACTTGTGTTAGTTGGTTGACAGACATCCAGAGAATCCAATCAGATTAAATCAGGATTTAATTTAACAGGAAATTGAAGGACTTATGAAATATATTGTGATTCTATTAAACACATTCTATGAATGGATTTTCTTGTATTATTCTTCATTTATGACGTAAATGTAAAGTTTTTCTTATCTTGTATAGAACACATTAATTCAATAGAGAATAAAAGAGTTGATTTGGATACCCAGCTCTAAATACTATTAGTATGATAATAATCATTATTACTATTATTAATTTGTAAGAATATTCAATCAACTATAGCCTACTCTGTATAGGAAGTGTTTGAAGTGAACACAAGACATAAGAGTCATAATTATTATGATTTTATGAGACATATAATTACTTGTATATTGAGTGCACAGCATTTTTTATCAGAAAAATATGCATTATTATTGTTTTTATTAGTGGGGAGACCTTATAAGATAGTTATTTATAGCTCTATAATTGACCCTTACAGATCTCAGTCTAATATGAAGATCCTGGTGATTCTTTGCATTAGTATTAGACTATGACCCAACAAGTAATAGCTTCATTTACATGGAGAAATATTAACTAGAATTTTGAAGTGGGAGGAGATCAAACCAAACCATTGAATAGAATATAGTTGTGATAATAATAAATCAATTCCTTTGAAACTTATAAACTAGAATGTACCTGAATATTCTGTGATGAATATTCATTTAGAATTGATTATTATGTAAAAAGTGATTAAAACATCAATCACACAGAATTTATTAATATGAGTAAATTTCTCAATAAATTTATCATCTGAAATTTTTTTCTTCAAACACTCAACTTCTTTTCCAGGTGGCGGCAACCTCCTCAGAGACCTGAGCATGCTGAGGAACCGCGCCTCACTCTATGCCAGACAGCAGCGCAACATGCATAATCTCGACTCCCTCTCAGGAATGGTCCTGGGACAAAACAAGCGGGACATGCTGAATGGAGCTTTCTTGGGTGATAGCAGGAGGTATTTATGAGTTATACAGACTTATTGAATATTTGATGTTCACTAGTTATTAGGGCTGTAAATGTTCAATGAACAAATGCTTAATCACAGCACTCTTTTAAAAATAATTTATTAGAATCTCTATATATTACTATATAAATAGACAAAGGACTTCTGCAACTGCAAATATTGACCAATGTACTAGATACCAAGCAAGATCCATTGGATGAAACTGTTCAAAAAACTGTGCCCAGACCAGGAATTAAGCCCAGTACCCCTTGGTTGCTGGCTGAGTGGCTTAACCACTTGCCAATGAACTAGGCACAGTTTTTTGAACAGTTTCATTCAATGGATCTCGCTTGCTATTTAGTACATTGGTTAATATTTGCAGTTGCAGAAGTCCTCTGTCTATTCATATAGCAAGATATAGAGATTATTATTAATAATTATCCAGCATTTGGTATACTGCAATATCTAATAAATCTTCCATCAAAAATGATTTATTTTCACTCACAAGTAGTTTTGAACCTAATGCCTTAACAGGCAAAAATGGGTTGGATAGAGAAGAAGAACTAGTTTTTAACTATTAATAGAAAAGGTGGACTTATTTTTATTAAACCATTACTGTGATTAATCATCAATTTATCTATGGAATTGGATTTTAAGTATATAGAGTGCCTTAAAAAAGGCTGTAGTAGCATGTTTTGACCATGGATCAGAGATAGCGTATGGATATATAGATCCCAATAACCACAGTCAAAACAATCTTCAAACCAGTTTCATTAAATTTCCCAGCTGAATTTGCTTTGAAACCAGCCCTATTCCTGTTTCATAAGCAATTATAAATGTTTGCAAAAATTTAGACATTCTTTTCATGAACTGCAGAGATCTATTCATGATGAGTGATCTCATATCCTCACTTGTGAGACTAATGATCACTCACTTATAATCACTAATAATTCATGAATTAATAGATGAATGAATTGGTTGGTAAATGAATGAGTGAATGAATGAATTAATGATCAGTGAATGACTAGAATAGCTACCATCTTGATACTGGCGGCTTGTACCTATGAAACAGGTGAAGTGTTTGTATCTCTTACAGTACAGAACTTCACCTTTTTTGTGGGCACAAGCTGCCAGTGCATCCTGACAAATGTTTATCTCTTTGAACAAGGACTAGACATTGTGATAGCCAAAGTAATTCAAATAGAACTCTATTCTAATTACCTTGGTAGTAGCCATTTTTCTAGTATCTAGCTTTTACTATTTGTGAATATTTTCATCATTATGAGATTTTATGATCCCATAATAATTATAATAAGCTAATACAGTGGAACCTCAATAATTCGTACCTCTATTATTTGTAGTGAAAGCATTCCCTTGGAATAATTTTTCTTTATTAATAGCTTTGATAATTTGTAATCTTCCCTAATTTGTACAAAAGCTTTTGTCCCATGAACTACAAATTATCAAGGTTCCACTGTAATATCATTCCTCCACATAATTTAAGCAATGTGTTGTTGGCATCACTGTGTGTTTTCAATCAATAAGTGTTCTTATTAAATGAATAAATATATAAATAAAAACTTTTCTTACTGTCTACAGCTTCTACAACCCTGCTGAAAAACGTAACATGGATGAGATGGACCGCTCTGGCTTCAGCAGCTTCATCAAGAAGAAGAACTTTGATGAACTGGACCGCGCCGGATTTGACAGTTTCATCAAACGCAACTTTGATGAGATGGACCGTGCCGGGTTCAACAGCTTTGTCAAACGCGACCTGTCCCAGAACCCGCAAAAATCCACTACTCACCTGCATCAGCAGTCTTCTGAGCACAACTAGATTACTCTAATTTTGTGTCACACTGTTTTTCTACCTAATTTTATCAAATATTAGATGTATTGTAAGCTCACAATTTGACCTGTTCCAGAACTCACAAAAGAGTACTACCCATACCCACCTGTCTTCATTACTGTGTTATAACTATACTTTTCCCTTAGTAATATGAACATTGAATTTTTCTCAAACTCTCTTTTATAGCATAAAAACACTAATTTTGAGTAGTCTCTCCTTTTATTCTACCAACTTGTTACTATCTCAACCGTTTAGTCAACTTGGGTTTTCAAATCTATTAATACGATTCTTTCTAAACCCTTCAATCTATTTTCTTGAAATATAAGATTCACATCCCTTATATACCCTACTGTTCCAGCTAGGAATAGCAACTTAAAGTTAACCCCATCAGCATCAACCGTTTTTTGAAATATAGTTGATATAATATAAGTTAACAATCAACTCTCTGTGTTTCTATCATAAGCTCAATGTTAAATTTGACAACAATCATCTGGCACTCAACTAGTTGAAAAACTAGTTGATCAACTAGTTAAAAACGAGTTGAAAGTAGTTAACTAGTTAAAAATCACACTCCTTCAATATTTCAAGTTGTTAATATTATTACAGTATTGAATTAAAATGAGATTGGGGTTGTTCAGTAGATGTAAAACGGTGGTTTAGGGTTATTTATCTTATTTTTATTGATAATCATTTCCAAGTATACGTTTTCTAGCAATAATTTTATCTTGAATCTTACTACAGATCTGAATTGAATTATAGTCTGTCCAACCAAAGAAGACACTCTGGCAAGATGGGAAAATTACTCCAGCTTAGTCAATATTTGTTCAAGACTTATAAATGTGATCTTAATAGTAGAACAAATTGTTTCCTACAATTTGAGATCAAATTGATAATTTCTAAACCAATATTGATCGAGCTGGACTCATTTCCCCATCTTGCCAGAGGGTCTTCTTTGCTTGGACAGACCATATTAATGAATTTCTGTCCTAGAATATGACTAAGTTGAAAGCTCATACTAAGTAAAAGTTCACTAGAAAGCTCATTACAGCTATTTTACATCATTTTTTCATCTCAATTGTTTAAGTTGAAGCAACTTCATCTAGCAATATCCTTTGAGAATGAAACTGTAAAAATAATTGAAACATGAAAACTAGAAGGATTATAAGTTTAAAAACTTAGTAGATACTAGTGACTTTCACTTTTACAACAGTACTCACGATTTTTATGCTTGTTGGACGCGTTTCGTGGCACTGAGCCACATCTTCAGCATACAAGGAGTAACTAGATACTCGTATGCTGAAGATGTGGCTCAGTGCCACGAAACGCGTCCAACAAGCATAAGAATCGTGAGTACTGTTTTAAATGTGAAAGTCATTAGTATCTACTAAGTTTTTAAGCTTACTATCATCAACAGTTCAAGTAGGATGAAGACAAAAGAAGAAATTGATTATAAGTTAAAAAATTGGATGTAGCCTATTGAAAATAATTTAAATTTTTGTTTGTCAATAGCTAAAATAATTGAAATAATTTTGTATTAATCCACAAGATGTGCTATTTTCGGCTTATAACAATAAGAAAAATGAAAAAGTGAGATAGAAACATTTCCATGAATACTAGATATTTGAAAAACATTAATATTAATTCATATAAATTAATTTAATACTTCAATGTGGTTTTAATATCAAAAGTAATGAATTTGGGAGATGGAAAACAGAATATCATACAATATCTTGGAATCTATTTCAATTATAGTTAATAATTATTCAGAGTATTATTTTTGAAAACTATTTGGATGGACCAAAGATCGCAGTTTATTTTTCTATCAGATTCTATATTTAACTTTTTTCCAAAATACGGATTATATATTATGAGATCATATCATGTACAGTGAATGAAACATTTATATTGGTCCAAAGATTAATATGTAAATTATTCAAATTTATTTTTTAGTAAGACAAGAGAAATTGGTGAATTTATTTATGGGAGCTGGTAAGAGAATCTCAAGGTATTGAATCTCAAATTAATAAAAAATTGAATCTTAAATTAATGAATGAAGAAAAAAATTGAATCTTAATTGAGGGAAAGACAACTTGAAATCTCAAAAGATTAAGAATCTGAATTCAATTGAGTGTTCAATCTGAATATCATTTAATATTCTCACAAATTATTAGATACAGAATTTGGTGGAGGAAATTTATATAACGCTCTTTCATGATAACAGTTAGCTAGGTATAGTCTATCCAAGCAAAGAAGACATTCCGGAAGATGGGGGAAATTACTCCAGCTCGATCAATATTGGTTCAATAATTATGAATTTGGTCTCAAACTGTAAGGAACATTCTGATCTTCAATTTAAGTTCAAATTCATAATTTTTGAACCAATATTGATCGAGCTGGAGTAATTTCACCATCTTGCCAGAATGTCTTTCTTGCTTGTTCAGACTAAACAAAATTGTTGGAAAGTTATAACACTATTCCAAACCCAACTTCTATTCTATTTAGTTTTTTGAATTTTTTCAACATCTACAGTCTCTAGTCATAGAACATAGTTACTCTTTGGGTAATTTATTTCGTACTAAATTTATTTTTATAGTACCTAATAGTTTGTTTATCTGTGTATTTTCATGATATTTCCTCACAATTTATGATTACTGTTTATATGTTTTATAGTTTAATTTTGAAAGGAATAAAGATGGTTCTCAATCATTGAAAAGTGTTGTTTGAATATTTTAATAAAATCCTTTCTTCAATGATATTTTTATGATGTTCCTGGTTTATTTTCAAGTATAGTCGATAGTCACAATATACTAAAAATCAAATAATTTTTTTATGAAGATCTGTGCAACAGAGTAATTTTGAACAGGCTAATATTATAAAAAGTCTGGTCGAGCAAAGAAGACATTCTTGCAAGATTACTTTAGTTCGGTCAATATTGAATCTATATCTATAAAAGCGAAATGGCACTGACTGACTGATTCATTCATTCATTCATCACCAGAACTAAAAATCCACTGAACCGAATGCGTTCAAATTTGGCAGGCATGTTCAGTTCGACGTTTAGACGCGCGCTAAGAACGGATTTTAAAAACTTTCCAAGGATACGCAAAATATTAATGTTTTTCTATAGTTTTTCAGCGTTTTCTCAATTTTTTCGAGAACCAATCGGTAGAAAATGTTGATATTTGGTAGGCAGGTTCAGATAAGGTCTAGAAATGTTGAGTTGAAATATTTTTGAATTCCTTTCAAGATTACGTCACTTATCAGTATTTTTTAAATTTTAGATGTATTGCGGGTTGCATATCTTCCGCCTCCATACGACCAATTCTCACTGTAAATTCAATGGTTCAGCGAGATTATGGATGAACTAATTTGGAAGATATTGAATCAAGTTTCAAACTATGTCCGATATACTCCCCAAGGTTACGCTCAATATTAGCGTTTTACTATTTTTCGGAATTTTCTGAGCTTTTCTTGGATTTTTCGAGAATAAATAGGTAGAAAATGTTGAAATTTGATAAACAGGTCCAAATTAGGTCTAGAAATGCTGTGATCAATAGGTTTTGAATCCCTTCTGAACGGAATTTGCAGGCGAACGAAGCGAGCCTGTTTGTCTTAGCTTACACTGACAGAGGTTAGGCCTATGCAGGCGAGCGAAGCGAGCCTGTTTGACTCACTGACACTGCTGATACTGTCGGGGTCCAGGGCGGAGTACTGCTAGGCGGAAAAGGCGAGCGAAGCGAGCCTGCCGGCTAGTCAAGAATAATACATTTAGTCTCAAATTGTAGAAGACATTCTCCTTGACCATAATATGAGACCGAACTTACAATAATTTTTGAACCAATTTTGACATAGGGCTACAACTATTCTATCTCTTGAAATCTGAAAATACACAGGCTATTTTCTTACAATGTTTTAGTAGGCTACCGGCAAGGTGTATAGAATAGTAGAGGTGGGGCGGAGTGAAGCAGCTGGCTGTGAAAGTTATAATTTTGACGTCACGGAGTTCCTCTAGTCAAAAATTTAGCATTGATTTCCCTATCCTAGACAAAAAATTGCGCACTTTTTTAATTTACAAATTACAGAATTGTTTAATAGGTAAATTTCTTATATGAGCTTGTAGAGAATTTCAAGACCTACATTTTGAGTGATTTAAATCTATAATTTACTCAAATTTAACATGAGAAAAAGTCCGTTAACGTGCCTTGGGAATGCTCTGCAGCTGGGCTGATGCAATTAAGAGTAGCAATGCTATTATAAGATTCATTTATAATATCATTGCATTTGATAGTATTGCTATTCATAGTTTGCTTTAGCCCAGCTGCAGAGTATTCCTGAGACACGTTAACGGACTTTTTCTCATGTTAAATTTGAGTAAATTATAGATTTAAATCACTCAAAATGTAGGTCTTGAAATTCTCTACAAGCTCATATAAGAAATTTACCTATTAAACAATTCTGTAATTTGTAAATTGAGAAAAAGTGCGCAGTTTTTTGTCTAGGATAGGGAAATCAATGCTAAATTTTTGACTAGAGGAACTCCGTGACGTCAAAATTATAACTTTCACAGCCAGCTGCTTCACTCCCTCACCTCTACTATTCTATACAACTTGGGCTACCGGTACTATGATGGAGTTTTAGTAAAATACTATTACAATAATAATATTATCAACTTTTTAAATAATTTTTCATAAATCTATTACGGTTTCATAAAAAAATTCACAATGTATTTGTGGTTTATTTGATAATCAAGCGAAGGATGAAAGGATAACAGAACCTACACCTTAACAGAAGGCTGCTTTCACATAGGTGTATTGTATCATGTATCATGTATCATGTATCATGTATCATGTATCATGTATCATGTATCATGTATCATGTATCATGTATCATGTATCAAGTATCATGTATCATGTATCATGTATCATGTATCATGTATCATGTATCATGTATCATGTATCATGTATTATTATCATGATTGTATCAAGCCTCATGTTTTGTAATTGATCTTTATAATAACAAATGTTCAATACATTATCCAAAATCATAATCAACGGATGTTATTATAGGGACAAAATCAAAACATGAGGTTCGATGATTACAATACACCTATTTCACTGGCGGCTCGTGCTCACGAAACAGGTGAAGTGCTGTACAGTAAAAGATACGGGCACTTCACCTGTGAATAGGTCCTGTTTGAAACCAGCCTTTGGTGTATAATTGTATTACCGTATATATACTATTCTTGTATAGTTATGCCCGGTTTTCCAAGCACACTCAAATTTGAGGGACCCTCAAGTTCACTACACTTCAATACATTTCCTATACTTATCATAGAAAATGTCAGCTGTTCATCAAAATTTGAGGGTCCCTCAACTTTCAGTGTGCTTGGAAAAACCCGGCATTAGTCTGTATAGTTAGTCTATGGTATTACGCTATGTAGGTATCAAGCCACATGTTTTCAAATTTTTGTCTCTATAATAAATAACATATTATAAATATCTTATTTATAATATCAACATACTCATATAATAATGTTATTATAGAGATAAATTTCAAAACATGAGTCTCGATACATGATACAATACGTTAACTTGAACGCAGACAGTTTTTATTCAAATAATGAAACGATTTGGCGCTCTGAAGTGGTAGTACAAGTTTTCACCGCTAGATGGCTTAGGCATGCGAAGCTGGAGCAGGCTGGTTACTTATTGATCCGCTAGAGTGCAGTTATATGAATAAGTATTATTATGAATGAATAGAATGAATCTGACTTCGTTTTAATTAACGCAATTTTTGTAAATTCCACATATTTGATAATTGAATTGATGAATATTCATGAGATTGTAATTATTTTTTGAAATTGAAGATGGATAATATGGGATAGTATAACATTTTGAATAAAATGGATAAATCTTTTTTTGCCAAAGTAGCTTAAACAATATAAATAGAAATCGTACTGTAATTATTATTTTAAATACAATACTTTTGACGTGAATGGACTGAGAGAAGCCTTGCACTCTAGCCACTTGTTCTATTGTAGTCCATCCAAGCAAAGAAGACATTCTGGCAAGATGGAAAAATGACTCCAGCTCGGTCAATATCTGTTCAAAAATGATATATTTTGTTTCAGATTATAGGAAACATTCTGCTCTATAATTTGAGACCAAATTAATATTGACCGAACCTAAGTCAAAGCAAAGAAGACATTCTGGCAAAATGGGAGAATGACTCCAGCTCGGTCAATATCTGTTCAAAAATAATAGATTTAGTTTAAAATTGTAGGAAACATTCTGCTCTACAATTTAAGACCAAATTTATAATTTTGAAATTAATATTGACTGAGCTTAGGTCTATCTCCCATCTTGACAGAATGTCTCATTTGCTTGGAAAGACTTCTCTCTGTGAGGTCTTATTATGTTTGATGAAAATAATAATTTAGACACTCACTGGCGGCTCATACCCACGAAACAGGTGAAGTGCTCTTATCTTTTACTGTACAGCACTTCACCTGTTCCGTGAGCACGAGCCGCCAGTGACTAATCATTCATTTTCTAAGCTGAAAGCTGAAGCCTACCAGGCTATAACACCTCTTGAAATTTCATAATAAGTTTTAGTCAAACCTATTTCACACTCCAGTTATTTATGGTTATGGAATAACTATTATGTCACAATCCTGTCGATAACTAAGTCTGTCCAAGCAAAGAAGACCCTCTGGCAAGATGGGAGAATGACTCCAGCTCAGTCAATCAAGTGAAAGGTCTTATTTTATTATTGTAGTCTTATCAGTCGTTTCCCGTCTCTGGAGGAATAGTAATTGTTGCATTACACTCTAACTGATTAACTGCATGTTATTCAGAGGTGTTCTGCGCCGCCAATTGGTTGCGGAGATTGGCTTATGGTTGAGAGGATCAACGTGCTAACCACACGTTACCTCTATCCTGGTTGATACATACATACAGTTTTATCATATCAGAAAATCATTAATTATTAATGGACTTTTGTGTCATCTAGCAATCTATTACTAAAAAAAACTATAAGTTAGAATTCGGTTCCATTTTTAATTTTACATAGGAATTGCTTATTTTAGAACCTCAGTAGAGCCTCTAAAAAATTAGAAAAATAAATATATTTGGAAAAATCTCAATTTTCCGCCATTGTTATCTCGGTAACAAAGCGTTTTTTGGGGGTTGGTCCCATGGAACTTCTTTGTCTAATTGGTGTAAGCAATCAGCCTGAGAAGTATTGCACATTCCTCCTGAAACACTCTGTATATGTTGACAAAATTTTTTGTTGAATTGAAAATGATTAATAATAATAAGAATGATTACTTTATATCTGATTTACTTCCTGAACTGCAATATAATGACTTTTCATTCTAGATATTACAGAAAATTTTACTTTTATTGCAGAGAATCGAACAAAACACAGTAATCAAATACAATAAGTTTTTATTCAATAATTGATTGTCCAGTATTACATAACACCACTGGCGGCTCGTGCCCACCAAATAGGTGAAGTGCTACACAGTGAAAGATACGAGCACTTCACCTGTTTCGTGGGTACGAGCCGCCAGTGCATAACACACAACCTGTCGCTAACGAAAGTATTTATCACACCTGTTGCTATGAAATAGTAGATAAAAAACCGATTTTATAGACCATTCACTTTCTCGAAGACAATATATTTTTAAAACAGAGGCAAGGTCATTTAAACAAATAGTATAGTCTGTCCAAGCAAAGAAGACATTCTGACAAAATTGAAAAATTACTCCAGCTCGGTGAATATCATTTCAAAAATTATCAATTTGGTTTCAAGTTGTAGATAAAAATGTTTTCGACATTTTAAGATCGAATTTATTATTTTTTAATAAATATTGACCGAGCTGGAGGCATTTTCCCATCTTGCCAGAATGTCTTCTTTGCTTGAACTGACTATACTCACAATGGAAGTTACGATCGTTTGGGTTTGATTGTTTATGGAGAATTTATTCAAATTTCATGTCAAATATATTATGAGCTGTACATTAATACTGTTATATCAATATTGTGATATACAAAATTACATTGGAACTTAGGCTGAGGCCGCACTGCCGGTGGGTAGAGCCTGGAGGGTGGAGGGTAGTTGGTAAATCTATAGAACATACACACCATCCACAGTAATACATCGTATGTATGGTATGTGTTCAGCCGACATCTTGAAATTCTTAAATATGGACAACATAACCTCAAAAAACAGTATGACGTCATACCATTCATACGATGTATTACTGTGGATGGTGTGTATGTTCTATAGATTTACCAACTACCCTCCACCCTCCAGGCTCTACCCACCGGCAGTGCGGCCTCATCCTTAAAGCGATAAGTTTCTAACTATAGTTAGTTTTCTAACTATAGGAGAACTACACTATAATTCAGGGTGTTTAAGGAGGAATGTGCAGTACTTCTCAGGCTGATTCCTAACACCAAGTAGACAAAAAAGTTCCATGGGACCAACCCCCAAAAACGCTTTGTTAACGAGATAACAATGGCGGAAAATTGAGATTTTTCAAAATATATTAATTTTTCTTATTTTTTAGAGGCTTTAGTGAGGTTCAAAAATGATCAATTCCTATGTAAAATTAGCTGAGGAATTCAATAAAAGTTCGTAACTCCAGTTCCAAGTTTGTAACTACAACGGTTATTGAGATAATTGGAAAAATATGCTAGAAAACGCAATTTTTTCAACAATAAGGGTTATAACTGGATAAGGAATCCTAAAATTGTATTTTTTATTAATGGAAGTTGAAGAGAGTCAGATTCTAAAGAAAAAGTTGAATGGCGGCGATTGTGTAAATCTTACCCAAATCTCAGAAATGGCGATCAAAAATCGCAAAATTGACAAGAGTGATAAATTTGTGTTTAGGAGCGATTTTGCGATTTTTGATCGCTATTCCTGAGATTTGGATGAGATTTACACAATCGCCGACATTTAACTTTTTGTTTAGAATCCGACTCTCTACAACTTCCATTAATAATGAATACAATTTTATAATTCCTTATCCAGTTATAACCCTTATTGTTGAAAAATGGCATTTTTTTGCATATTTTTTCAATTATCTCGATAACCGCTAAAGTTACAAACTTGGAACTGGTTTCATTCAATTCCTCAGCTAATTTTACATAGGAATTGATTATTTTAGAACCTCACTAAAGCCTCTAAAAAATTAGAAAAATTAATATGTTTTGAAAAATCTCAATTTTCCGCCATTGTTATCTTTTAACAAAGCGTTTTTGAGGGTTTGTCCCATGGAACTTTTTTGTCTACTTGGTGTAAGGAATCAGCCTGAGAAGTATTGCACATTCCTTCTAAAACACCCTGTATAGGACTATTTATTATTATAGAACTAAGAGAGTATAGTTAAGTTAGAACTAGAGACGAAGTTTGAACACTGAGTTATTCAATCTAGAATGACCTTTCTAATAATTATATTTGTAACTTACTTATTGTTGGAGAAAATTATTTCAAAATTTTAATACATTAATGCAGATATAATAAGGGGTTTTCAGGAAATCCCCACCCTGTTGTCCAAAAGTAAAATTTTTAATTTCCTCCACCTCCTCCTCCTCCTCTGCCTCAACTCCTCCTCCTCCTCCTAGCCCTCCTCCTCCCCCTCCTCCTCCTTCTTCTCCTCCTTCTCCTCCTCCTCCTCCGCTTATCTTCTCCTCCTCCTTCTCCTCCTCCTCTTCTCCTCCTCCTCCTCCTCCTCCTCCTCCTCCTCCTCCTCCTCCTACTCATCCTCCTCATCCACCTAATCCTCCTCGTCCTTTTCTTTTGTCATTTTTTGTGATTTATACCCTTTTTTTTATTTGCGACTGTGTATAATTGAAAATGTGATTGCGTTCTATGAAATTTGAATTGCATAACAAATTTGACAATGCAGAAATTTATCAACTGTGAAAATTATGTGAATTGATGAAAATGCAAAAAAAGAATTCAAATCAAATTTTTGATCTGTTTGAAGTAAACTCTTTCTTTATTTTTGTCTCTCCTCTTAATTCTACTTCTACTTCTTCTTCTTCTTATTCTTCTTCTTCTTCTTCTTCTTCTTCCTCTTCTTCTTCTTCTTCTCCTCCTCCTTCTCCTTCTCCTCTTTCTCACCTCTTCTTCTTCTTCTTCTTCTTCTTCTTCTTCTTCCCTTCTTTGTAGCTGTTTTAAAATAAAGCAGTCGGAAAAACCAAGTTCTAAAAGTGTAGCGAAAAAGGTGGGAGCATGTAAATAAATAGCAAGCAGTCACTATAATAAACAGTCAGCACAAGGTCATCTAGAGGTCACTTGTTATAATAAAATCAACGCCGCACCTTACTCAAGTCTGTCCAAGCAAAGAAGACATTCTGGCAAGATGAGAAAATGACTTCAGCTCGGTCAACATTCATTCAATAATTAGTAATTTGGTCTCAATTGTAGGAAACATTCTAATCTACAATTTGAGACCAAATCGATAATTTTTGAACCAATATTGACCGAGCTGGAGTCATTTTCTCATCATGCCAGAGGGTCTACTTTGCTTGGACAAACTATATGTTGGTCTATGTAATTCACAGTTACAGGTTGGGCCGAGCTGACAAAATGAAAGCACTGACAATAAAGACATTAAAACTAAGTAGAGCTTATTACTGGTTGAGCGGTTGACTGTTAACAACTCTCAGCTCTGTCAGAACAGTCGGTTAGCTGTCTGTGAGACTACATAGAAAGTAGATCGCACCTCCTTTTTCTTCTTCTTCTTCACCTTTTTCTTCTTATTCTTCTTCTTCTTCCTCTTCTTTTTTCTTCTTCTTCTTTTCTTCTTCTTCTTCTTCTTCTTCTTCTTCTTCTTCTTCTTCTTCTTCTTCTTCTTCTTCTTCTTCTTCTTCTTCTTCTTCTTCTTCTTCTTCTTTCTCCTCCTTCTTCTTCTTCTTCTTCTTCTTTTTCTCCTCCTTCTTCTTTGCTTCTTCTTCCCTCCTCCTTCTTCTTCTTCCTTCTCCTGCTTCTCTTCCTCCTTCTTCTTCTGCTTCTTCTTCTCCTCCTTCTTCCTCTCCTTCTTTCTCTCCTCCTCCTCTCCTCCTCCTCCTCTCTCTCCTCCCTCCTCTCTCCTCTCCTCCTCTCTCCTCCTCCTCCTCCTCCTCCTCCTCCTCCTCCTCCTCTCTCCTCCTCCTCCTCCTCCCTCCTCCTTCTTCTCCTCCTCCTTCTCCCCTCCTCCTCCTCCTCCTCCCTTCTCCTCCCTCTCCTCCTCTCTCCTCCTCCTCCTCCTCCTCTCCTCCCTCCTCCTCTCCTCCTCCTCCTCTCCCTCCTCCTCCTCTCCTCCTTCTCTCCCTCCTCCTCCTCCTCCTCCTCTCCTCCTCCTCCTCCCTCCCTCTCTCCTCCTCTTCCCTCTCCTCCTCCTCCTCCTCCTCTCTCCTCCTCCTCCTCCTCCTTCTCTCCTCCCTCCTCCTCCTCTCTCCTCCTCCTCCTCCTCCTCCTTCCCTCCTCCTCCTCCTCCTCCTCCCTCCTCCTCCTCCTCCTCCTCCTCCTCCTCCTCCTCCTCTTTCTTCCAGAGCTTCCTACATTTCTGTCCAGCCTGAGGGCAGAAGCATAGATAATAATTATTATAAATGCCATGTTGTGGGCAATAAAAATGTAAAACAAGAGCAAAACAGGAGTGCACAGGTTGAACGCAAAAAGAAGAAGACGAAGCAGAAGAAGAAGAAGAAGAAGAAGAAGAAGAAGAAGAAGAAGAAGAAGAAGAAGAAGAAGAAGAAGAAGAAGAAGAAGAAGAAGAAGAAGAAGAAGAAGAAGAAGAAGAAGAAGAAGAAGAAGAGGGGAGCAGATAAAAAATCAGAGCGGAATGTGAAGTGAAAAAGAAAAATAAGGTAGCTGAAGTTGACCTGTGAAGCAGAACAAGTTGAGAAGGTCACACACACATGAGTAGGAGGAGTAGTAGGAGGGGGTGGAGGAGGAGGAGTAGTCCAAGGAGGAGGAGGATGAGGAGGAGGAGGAGAAGGAGTGGTTGAGACAATGGTCAACTTGCTAAGTATCTTGCTTCTGAGTGGCTGAAAAACTGTAACATAGTTCAATCTCCTCCTCTTTTATTCTATCGTAATCGTAATCATATTTTTTATTCTTGTTCTGGTTTTTTTGCTCTTCTCTTCTCCTTCTACTCCATCTCCTCCTGCTCCTTCTCCTCCTTCTCCTCCTCCCCACCACAATTAATATGAATTAATTAACTCACCTCAATTAATACACCCTCAACCATCCACCATCCACCATCTTGTGATCTTCACAACATGAGCATTATGCTACTCAAATTTGAATAATCTCTAGTTAAGAGGTTCATAATTCATATAATTTCTACTCTTAATCATAGTACAACATCAATCATTATCAAGTACACTAATGAACAATTTTTTCGCCATACTCGTATGTAATACACAACTTTCCAAGCTAGATTTGCGTTTGGAAAATTGCCGTTTACAGGAGAATCAAAGATCAGCTGTTCTGAATGCGGGAATAATCATTTTGATGATTATTACGGCACTAGTCATCATCACGATGATTATTACAGCACTAGTCATCATCACGATGATAATTACCGCACTGAAAATCTAGCCCAGCTGTTTTTTCCGAACTCCGACGTATGAATAAACGAGTCGAACGAGCCGCCATGACAGTTCACGTGTGCGTTTGTTTTGTATTTGTGCTAGTGTTGTGTTGAGGTTATGTTGGCTTCAGTTAATGTTTTCAGTTGTTTGAGGTTTTAATAAATCCTTTTCAGTCTAGTATGACGAAAAAAATGTACATAATTCGTGTGGAAAAGTTTACAAACTCATAATTATTTTCCAAACTCGCGTACCGCTCGTTTGGAGAACATAATTATTCGTTTTTAAAAACGCCTTTTCCAAACTCATTATGTAATATACTATTTTGTTTTTTAACGGTAAAATAAATAATATCGAATATTTTTAATACTTTCCTATTCTTTGACATATTGAATCTCAATTAATCTTTATAGTCTATCCAAGCAAAGAAGACATTCTGGCAAGATGGGAAAATTACTTCAGCTCCATCAATAACGGTTCGAAAATGATAAACTATTTCAAATAGTAGGAAACATTCTGATCTACAATTTGAGAGCAAATTTAAAAGTTTTGAACCAATACTAACCAAGCAGGAGTCATTTTCCCATCTTGCCAGAGGGTCTTCTTCGCTTAAACAGACTATAAGCTACCTTAGGCGCAACATATGCAAACCGCGATGCATCTACAAATTTGAAAAGATTTGATAACTGGCGTAATCTCTGATGGATTACGATTAAATTTTACCACAAAATTTGTAGACCTAATGTGAAACTATCTATAATATTCTGTCCAAGCAAAGAAGACCCTCTGGCAAGATGGGAAAATGACTCCAGCTTGGTCAATATTTGTTGAAGATTTATAAATGTGATCTTAATAGTAGATCAAATTGTTTCCCACAATTTGAGATCAAATTTATAATTTTTGAACCAATATTGACCGAGCTTGAGTCATTCTCCCATTTGCCAGAGGGTTTTCTTTGCTTGGACAGACTATACCAAATTTGAGAACTTTTTTGGAAAATATAAGAAAAACGTAGAAAAGCTAATATAATAAAACACAATATTGGGTATATAATTGAGAGAGCTTTTAGTGATTCTTTCTTAGTGCGCTCTTAAATGTCCAACAATACATACTGACAAATTTGAACGCATTTGATTCAGCGGATAATTAGTTCTGCTGAAGAATAAGTCAGTCATTCAGTGCCATTTTGACTTCATATGAGTAGATTCTAGGTAATCTTAATTCTTAATCAATTCTTAGAATAATTCTTCTTTCGCCTGAGATCTGAAATCAAAGATTCAACCACACCTAGGCTGGGTCAGTACTACAGTCTGATTGAGCAAAGAAGACATTCTGTCAACATGGGAAAATGACTCCAGCTCACTCAATATGGGTTCAAAAATGATACGTTTGTTCTCAAATTGTAGATCAGAATGTTCTCCACATTTTGAGACAAAAATGATAATTTTGAACCAATATTGAACGAGCTGGAGTCATTTTCCCATCTTGCCAGAATGTCTTCTTCGCTCGACCAGACTATAACAGGTCTTCAAGTTTAGCACTTGACTTGAGGGTGTGGTGAATTCTATTGAGGGAATATTTATCATTTTATCATTCTCAACTAGAGCAGTGGTCATCGAATGGCGGACCGCGGTCCGGATCCGGACCGCCAGCTAGTTTTGTGCGGACCGCGATGTCATACCGATCTCAACGAAAAAAACTTAAAATAAATCTCAAAAAATTCGCTCCGGCAGCTGGCGGTCGGAAAATGTGCATTTCAAATGCAATTCTATAATGGCTCAAATCATATGACTTATAATGATCTATTCAGAGTATGAATTCAAAGGCGCCGTTTTCGAAAAACACAATTTTTGGCATTGTGTTATTCGCAATTTTCTCCGCCATTTTTGATTGGATTTTTTTCGTTGATGGCTTAAATTGTAGGAAATAATAAGGATATTATACACACCAATTTTCAAAACGATCACGTTATTGGTCGATTTGTAGTGATTTTTCAAAATTTTCATCCTAATTTCACCCCTACCCTTGGACCAATTTGGCTGGTTAACGAACTTGACCGAGATATTAACACTAATGATTTTTGTGCAAAATTTGGTCGCTCTCCGACAAGCTTCGTTATCGTGTTAACAAGAAACTGTACATATATATATATATATATATATATATATATATATATATATATATATATAGAGATATATGAATTTGAACGGACATCAGATTCGTGTTCTAGGGGCTCGGAAACGTGTAAAAAATATATCACATCATAAATTTTCGGTTGTCAGGGCACCAATAGTGCATTTTTTCAAATGAAATGCACTAAAACTCTCAAAATGAAAAATCCGTAAGAGACCCTCCAAGTTCTAAATGTCTAATTGAATAATTAAAAACAACCAGAACAATAAATAAACACTTCTTATCATACAACTCTCAATTAAAAGTTAGCTATTGATTTAACATTGTTGCATCATTTAATTCATTATTTTTTAATTCTATGCCTAGTAAAACGTTCAATTTAATTTATCTTGGTATTTCAATAGCTAAAGATATATATTCAAGGACTAAATTCGAGAATAGTTTAGACAATTTTGTAAGTAAACATTCTCCATATGAATGGAATAAGCCATGAAGTAATTTTCATTGCCAAATCCGATTGAAATAATGGCTTATATTTTATTTTTAATAGATCAATGGCTTAATACATAGCTTTCTTTCATAGAAGGCCGTGCCCTAATAATATGGCAACGTCGCACCGTAGACACAGTCTTTTCATATGAAAGCATTAAGTACAGATACAAATCATGCATGTTGACTTGGTTTTTCTCTCTTTGAGCATAATTTCCATGAAAAACGTTCATGAAACTCTTCGTATAGAATTCCTTTTGTGTTTTTTGTAATAGGTTGTGATAGAGATTAGCAAGAAAAAGTTAGAATAGGCAGTTATTAAAATAGCTTATGATTTGTAGCAAGTCAAATGGGAGAACGCACACAAGAAACGCATCCATTAGAACAGCTGATTGGAAAATGATTTCAATGCTTTTAAATGGACCCAATTTCCTTGAACCGCCTTAATGAGCTAAAAACAATGAGCTATAGTTTGTTAAGATCACTTGCGGCTCGTACCCACGAAACTGGTGAAGTGCCCGTATCTTTTACTGTACAGCACTTCATCTTTTTCGTGGGCACGAGCCGCCAGTGGTTAAGATCCATTGAATTTTACGAATGTTACGGGTGTCCTTAATTTATTATCCTTAAAGAGTCCTTCTAACTGGAAATAGCCTGAATTAAGGACGGTATGGTGGGTATTATATTGAAATATGATCTAACAAAAAATATTCTGGTAGAAAACTCCAATACAAGGATATAGAGATCTATTCAAAATATTGTATATTTTGTTGTACAAGGAAATATGTTGAGAGCTCTAGCACAAAAAATATACAAGATAGAAAGTTCTATTTGGTCTTGAATTATACAGGATAAAATTATCCCCAGAGGGATTTCGAATTTCACATTTCTAATGGAACGTACAGAAGATATAAACAATCAAAAACTGTCAAATTTCAATTTCTCTCAAAAAATACAGCATTTAAAAAAAATCATAACTCGGTTGTCGCTTATCACAGAGGGTTGAATTTGATATCAATCGCTCAAGAATTTCATTTACTAGAACATTGTAATTACAAATTTTTCTGTCCGACGCTTGGTTTTGACGTGAGTTGCAAAAAACTAGGAAATGAACAAATTTTCCGTGGTTTTTTGGGTACCCTGTACTATGCGCCACTCAGAAAGCGTCGCAAACTCATATCGAACTTATTTGGGATGGCCACAGTGGTTTAAGATCATTTTCAGCCATCCATCAATTTTTAGGTGCTGGGCCCTTTTTTAGTCTAATTTGCCTGGGCTATATAGAAATGCATACAGAGTAATAAATACTAACTATCCCAATGCTAAATATTCAAATAATGATTGAAATTAATGTAGTTAAACTATTAATTTTTCAAAAACGTTCCGGGGAGTAGAAAGAAGTTGTTACATCAAAAAAGTTCGTCTTCGAATTCCTACCATCTTTACCAAACTAAATGCCAATAATATTACACTAATATTGGCTGATTATCTTATTAGTGCATTTCATTCGAAATAATGCACTATTGGTGTTGCCCCGACAATCGAAAATTCATGATGTGATTTTTTACACGTTTCCGAGCCCCTAGAACACGAATTTGATGTCCGTTCAAATTCATATATATATATATATATATAAGCTAATAAGCAATTCTAAAATATATATATATATATATATATATATATATATATATATATATATATATATATATATATATATTTATATTTATATATGTACAGATTCTTGTTAACACGATAACTCCAGAAGGGCTTGTCGGAGAGCGACCAAATTTTGCACAAAAATCATTAGTGCTAATATCTCGGTCGAGTTCGTTAACCAGCCAAGTTGGCCCAAGGGAAGGGGGTGAAATTAGGGGATGAAAATTTAGAAAAATGACTACAAATCAACCAATTGATTGTTTTGAAAATTGGTGTGTATAATACCCTTATTACGCCCTACAATTTGAGCCATCAACGAAAAAAATCCAATCGAAAATGGCGGAGAAAATGGCGAATAATATGCCGAAAATTGTGTTTTTCGAAAACGGCACCTTTGAATTCATACCCTGGATAGCTCATTATAAGTCATATGATTTGAGGTATCATACAATTGCATTTGAAATGCACTCTATCCGACCGCCAGCTGCCGGTGCGAATTTTTTTATCAATGTTCTAGATGTCAAATTTTATCCATTTACAATCAATAATTATTGTTTTAAATTTCAAAAGTTATTATACTATTCCCCTTCTCTGTCTTCTCTCTCTTCTTCTTCAATCTCAGTCACCGCATCATCAATATCCTCTTCACGATGTTCTACATAGAATTTCATTTTTATTATATCATGATACTAGCCGGCAGGCTCGCTTCGCTCGCCTTCTCCGCCTAGCCAGGGGGCTCCGCGTCCTGGACCCCCGACAGTATAGGCAGTGTAAGTGAGTCAAACAGGCTCGCTTCGCTCGCCTGCAAAACTTCTGTCAGTGACAGCTGAGACAAACAGGCTCGCTTCGCTCGCCTGCAAATTCCGTTCAGAAGGGATTCGAAATTTATTTTAGCATTTCTACACCTGATCTGGACCTGTTCACCTAATTTCAACATTTTCTGCCAATTTGTTCTAGAAAAATCTAAGAAAAACTCCGAAAATTCCAAAAAATAGTAAAACGCTAATATTAAGCGTAACCTTGGGAAGTATATCGGAAGTATATATAGTTTGAAACTTGATTCAATGATTCAAACTTGATCTTCCAAATTAGTTCATCTAAAATCTCGCTGAACCATTGAATTTACAGTTAGGATTGGTCGTATCAAGGCGGAAGATATGCAACCCGCAACACATCTACAATTTTGAAAACCTGATCAGTGGCGTAATCTTGAACGGATTGCAAAAATATTTTAACGCAACATTTCTAGACCTTATCTGAACCTGCCCACAAAATATCAACATTTTCTACCGATTGGTTCTCGAAAAAATGAAGAAAACGTTGAAAAACTATAGAAAAACGAAAATATTTGGCGTATCCTTGAAAAGTTTTTAAATCCGTTCTTAGCACGCGTCTAAACGTACAACTGAACATGCCTGACAAATTTGAACGCATTCGGTTCTGTGGATTTTTAGTTCTGGTGATGAATGAATGAATTATGAATGAATGAATGTCAGTGCCATTTCGCTTTTATATATAGAGATAACAATACATTTATTTTGTTTCAGGAAAAGCTAAATAATTTATTATTTTTTCTGCATACACTTGTTTTACACCTTCTACTTCTCTTCCTCCTCCTCCTCCTCCTCCTCCTCCTCCTCCTCCTCCTCCACTATTACTTCTTTTTTGAACTACACGCTTCAAGAAGCACATCATAATATCAGCTATATATACTATACGGTCCACCTATAATAATATACTGGATTACTTTTTTCTTTTACCTATCTACCTTATATTCTTCTATACATTCACACGCACTCTGATTCTTTTTCTACTCTTCTTCTTCTTTTTCTTCTTCTTCTTCTTCTTCTTCTTCTTCTTCTTCTTCTTCTTCTTCTTCTTCTTCTTCTTCTTCTTCTTCTTCTTCTTCTTCTTCTTCTTCTTCTTCTTCTTCTTCTTCTTCTTCTTCTTCTTCTTCTTCATCATCATCATCATCTTCTTCTTCTTCTTCTTCTACTTCTTCGCATCATACGTCCACGCCTTCCTACTGTTCGCCCTCTTGACCTCTGCTCTTCTTTTTCTCCTTATTTCTCTTCTTCTCCTTCTTCTTCTTCTTCTTCTTCTTCTTCTTCTTCTTCTTCTTTCTTTCTCCTTTTTTCTTGTTGGTCATCGCTCCGTATGTTACAGTTCAGTACATTTATCCTTATACAATATAAGCTACCTGCCATTCTCTTTTGCTTCTTCTTTTTCTTTTACTTCTTCTTCTTTCTCATGTACACTTTTGTTCAATATTCTACCACAAGAATCTTCGTCTTTTTCTTCTTCTTTCACTACTTCAACCCATCTTCATCTTCTTCTCAGTTTAATGTGTTCTTTACAGTTTTTCTGGGCGGTTCTTCTGTCCAAGCGAATGAGACATTCTGCCAAGATTTGAAAACCACTCCAACTAGTTAATATTGGTTCTAAAACTATAAATTAGGTCTTAAATTGTAGGAAACATTTCGATCAACAATTTAAGACCAAATTCATGATTTTTGAACCAATATCGATTGAGCTGGAGTCATTTTCCCATATCACCAAAATGTCTTCTTTGCTTAGACAGCCTATCACTTGTATATGCACTGCTTTATAGTAAGATGTTAAAATAATGAACTCCAATGCACTATTAGTATGGTAGTATTTACAATAGTAGAAATGTACTATTACAGTTCTCATTACATACCCTATATAATTAGGAGATGCCCTAAAGTTAGGCGATATCTTTGCTCCTTGTGCAAATCGATATTAGTTCTGGTGAATGAATGAATGAATGAATGAATGAATCAGTCAGTCAGTGCCATTTCGATTAAATAGATATAGATTGATTAATTTTCAAACGTTCCTTTACCTGGTGTATTGATCGAGATTTTGTTGTGAACCTATTTCGAAATTGAAATTTAGATTTTAGTGTAAAAATTAGTGAAAATATGCGTGAAAAATATTGTATAACCAATCTTTGATATGTTTGTATAAATTGTAAAAGGAACAGTTTGGGCTTTGCCTGTTGTACTCTTCTATGTATTATTACTCAATAAATATGATTATAATTAAATATTTTTATTTGTGAAATAAATGTCATGCATTATTACTAAAATATACAATTATTCTCCACCATATATTAGTACAAATATATTAGTATTTGTACCATATATTAGTATTTTATTACTAGTACAAATATTATCTTACAAAATGTAAAATTATGAAGCCTCAATCTACAATTGAAAAATTGTAGAATACTACAATAAAGAACTTTAAAACTTAGGGCTGTTTAAAATAATTGAAAAATAAATAAAAATCAAACACCCTTTTTTGAAAACTTTAAAATTAATTTTAAAGTTTTCAAAAAAGGTGTTTGATTTTTATTTATTTTTCAATACTACAATACTACAGTTAAAAATTGAGTTTTGTGGCCCCACTATTCAAAATGTGTGTTGGAAAACTATTGAATAGCTTAGTTTGTTATAGCTTTATAGATCTTACATAATAAACCCTGCAATAAAATAGAACCCGCAAACCCTCGAATAAAATAGAACCCGCAAACCCTCGAATAAAACAGAACCCGCAAACCCATTTTTAATTTGAAATTGAGAAGTTTTCAAACTACGTCCCAACTCTTAACAGAATAGCTTGTTACAATTCCGTGGTAGAAATCTATTTCATTGAAACGAGGACAACGGTTTGTTTGTGAGGTCAACAGAGGGGTCACGCGACCCTGCCGCGTCACCTCTCACCTCCTCTGTGACCCCGGCTCTGTTATAAATGCTAAGTATCTGACCACAGAGCACTAAGTGAGTGAGGTAGCTTTTAGGAGGGGACATGTTTGGTGGACGGACATTGGAGATACTTATAGATTCTGGAAACTTGAAACTTATTATGAAATTTAAGGAGAGTTAGGCAGTTTCGTCTGCTCCTTATGCGCTACAACAGCTGATGTTGTCAACAATTAGTGTAGTCATTGAGCTGTGCCTAGATGTTGTATTTGAAAACTAAAAGAGACATTAGATGTCGTCATATTACGATTTGTGACTAGAGAAAAACTGTAACCAATTCACTCATTTTCAATATTTCGATTTTAGAGCGATTTTTACGACTTTAAGAACTTTTATAAATTATTCTCAGGGATGTCTATAATTTTTTATTAGTAAAATCTCTTACGTAATAGAAGTAATATTATACAAAAAGTTCAAAAATTTGTGGAAAGGAATCGATAGAGGGATAAAAAAAGATACATAGAGAAGAAAGATAAGAAAAAGAAGAAGAGCCAGAGAAAACGATAGAGGAGGAATGTCATAAGAGTATAAGATAGAGAGAAAGACGAAGAATATTTTCCTGCACTGGCGGCTCGTGCCCACGAAACAGGTGAAGTGCTGTACAGTAAAATATACAGGCACTTCACCTGTTTTGTGGCTACGAGCCGCCAGTGTTTTCCTGAATCACCGAAATGTATGGTAGATTACAAGACTTTCTTTCAATCTATTCAAGTAGGATTTAAATCGGCCCTTCCTCAATCAAAATCAATTTACAATATTCATTCAACAGAAACACAACTAATGAAACTAAAAACTAAATTTAAAACTAATGTTATAATAGATTGAAACAAATATTTTTTGTCAATTCTATAATCACTTACAGAGACAGCTGGAAAATATCACCTGAGTTGTCACGAAATCATGGTCCTGTACCTATTTTTTCAATAATTGAAAATTAATAATTACTAGCCGACAGGATCGCTTCGCTCGCCTTCTCCGCCCAGCCAGGGGGCAGGAGCCCCTGAACCCCCGACAGTATCAGCAGTGTCAGTGAGTCAAAAAGGCTCGCTTCGCTCGCCTGCATAAGCTCTGTCAGTGTAAGCTAAGAAAAACAGGCTCGCTTCGCTCGCCTGCAAATTCCGTTCAGAAGGGATTAAAAATTCATTGAACACAGCATTTCTAGACCTAATCTGGACCTGTTCACCAAATTTCGACATTTTCTACCAATTTATTCTCGAAAAATCCAAGAAAAACTCTGAAAATTCCGAAAAATAGTAAAACGCTAATATTGAGCCAATTGAGCGTAACCTTGGGAACTATATCGGACATATTTTGAAACTTGATTCAATATCTTCCAAATTAGTTTATCTATAATCTCGCTGAATCAATGAATTCACAGTAAGGATTTGTCGTATCAAGGCGGATATGCAACCCGCAATACATCTACAATTTTGAAAAACCTGATTACTGGCGTAATCTTGAACGGAATTCAAAAATATCTCAACACGACATTTCTAGACCTTATCTGAACCTACCTACCAAATATCAACATTTTCTACCGATTGGTTCTCGAAAAAATTGAGAAAACGCTGAAAAACTATAGAAAAACTTAAATATTTGGCGTATCCTTGAAAAGTTCCTAAAATCCGTTCTTAGCGCGCGTCTAAACGTCCAACCGAACATGCTTGCCAAATTTGAACGCATTCGCTTCAGTGGATTTTTAGTTCTGGTGATGAATGAATGAATGAATGAATCAATGTCAGTCAGTGCCATTTCGCTTCTATAGATATAGATAAAAATTAGTCAATTATTGACTATGTAACTGTTTTTTATTTCGTCATCGAACGATTTTACAACATCAACAAACGACTCAGTCGTTTTTGTAATACAGTTTGTCCAAGCAAAGAAGACATTCTGGCAAGATGGAAAAATATCGTCAGCTCGGTCAATATTGGTTCAACAATTATAAATTCAGTCTCAAATTACAGGAAACATTCTGATCTGGAATTACAGAACGTATTTTTCGCTTATAGTTCTGTTTATTCCATTAATTAATTGAATTAATGGATTAATTAAATTTGTATAATTATTTTTACAATATTCGTGTCTTGTGAAAAATGCTACAACTCTCCAGCTTTCCACTCTGTGGCCTCCCAATCAACATATCAGTTTTGATATTTGTAGCAGTTAAAGAATAGTCTGTCCAAGCAAAGAAGACCCTCTGGCAAGATGAGAAAATGACTCCAGCTCGGTCAACATTGGTTCAAAAATTATTGATTCGGTCTCAAATTGTAGATCGAAACGTTTTCTACAATTTTAGACTAAGTTAATAATGTTTGAACCAATATTGACCGAGCTGGAGTCATTTTCTCATCTTGACTGAGGGTCTTCTCTGCTTGAACAGACTATATACATACTCGCTAAAAGGGCTTGACCCTACAATGAACCATGGGAGACATATCTATATTTTAGGCTTTTTATAACTGTTGAATTATTTGTAGGAGTAGAGAGTGAGAGAAAGAAACAGGAAAAGGGGAAGAGTGTGAGAAAGAGAGAGAAAGAGAGAGAGAGAGAGAGAGAGAGTAAGTGAGAGAGGAAAAGCGTCACCAATTTTGAGTAGAGAATATAATTGTTCCTCAGTTTACTTTTGACTATACATAGTGAGTAGTATGTTACTATTTTTCTGGTGTTTAAAAAGTTCGTAAAGTGTTATTTTTCCAAATTTTTGAAACTTTTTAGTGATAGTGAATTAATTTATTTCAAGTGTTGTGAGTGTATTCATTATTAATTTATTTATTTTTTGGAAATAATTATTGGTAAGTGTATTTTATTCTTTATTTTTTATTCATCATCATCATTCATCATCACTCATTCATCCTTTGCTTAAAATACTTGGAAACCAAGTCGCAATTGTAAAGAAAGTATAAAAGAATATTTATTCATTTTTCAGAGATAGTGAATTATTGATTTCAAGATTTGATAGTCATTATTCATTTATATTTTGGAATTATTTATCGGTAAGTGTATAAATAAATAAATGAATTAATTAATTAATAAATTTTTTTCCATTGCAAATTGACAAAAAATTAATAAACAATCAAAATAAATTGTCAAACTAAATTTTTGCTTACTTTCAATCATTTGAAATAATAATAATCTATTATAAGTTACTATAAAGTATTGTGTTAAAAAATTATCTAAAAAAAAAAACCATATTTCAAGTATTTTATTAGAAATCAATCTAAATTAGAATAACATAAACATAATAATCATTGAGTTCTTATATTGGAGTTATTTGCCTTATTTAAATATAATATAATAACACTTTATTTATTAATTTCTCAGTGAAAGTGAATTATGAATTTGAAGTTGTGATAGCCATTAATTAATCTTACACCAGATAGTCATATTTCATAAATTTGAATTTAAAATTTCACACTTAGGTCTTAAGTAGGATTTTCCTAGTAAGATTCTGGCAAGATGGGAGAATGACACCAGCTCGGTCAATATTAGTTATTAAAATTTGATCTCAAATTGTAGAAAATATTCTGCTCTACAGTTTGAAACCAAATTCATAACATTTAAACCAATATTGACCTAGCTGGAGTCACTTTCCAAACTTTGATCTCAAATTGTAGAAAATATTCTGCTCTACAATTTGAGACCAAATTCATATCATTTAAACCAATATTGACTGAGCTGGAGTGATTTCCCCATCTTGCCAGAATGTCTTTTTTGCTAGACCAGACTACTGCTCCAGTTTTAACTACTGTTTAAAAGGTTGAGAGGACTTCAGGCTATAACATGACCTTTATTGCTATTATAGGCTTATGAAAGTACATATATATTGTACAATGAACATCCTCTTACTATTTTAGCCTTAGGCCAACTATAGTCTGTCCAAGCAAAGAAGACCCTCTGGCAAGATGGGAGAATGACTCAAGCTCGGTCAATATTTGTTCAAAAATTATCAATTTGATCTCAAATTGTAGGAAACAATTTGATACACTATTGAGACCACATTTATAATTCTTGAACAAATATTGACCAAGCTGGAGTCATTTTCCCATCTTGCCAGAGGGTCTTCTTTGCTTGGACAGACTATACCGTTCATCTGTACTTAACTATTTTATACCTATATTAAAAACTGTCCTTTCACCAAGATTCACTATATATATATTTATTACGATGGTTATTCTAGCACCTGTCCTTCCACCATGCTTTACTATACAGGGTGTTTCAGGAGGAATGTGCAATACTTCTCAGGCTGATTCCTTACACCAAGTAGACAAAAACGTTCCATGGGACCAACCCCCCAAAACGCTTTGTTACCGAGATAACAATGGCGGGAAATTGAGATTTTAAAAAACATATTAATTTTTCTAATTTTTTAGAGGCTTTAGTTTGGTTCTAAAATAATCAATTCCTATGTGAAATTAGCTGAGGAATTCAATGAAACCAGTTCCAAGTTTGTAACTTCAACGGTTATTAAGATAATTGGGAAAATATGCTAAAAAACACCATTTTTTCAACAATCAGGGTTATAACTGGATAAGGAATCATAAATTTGTATTTTTTATTAATGGAAGTAGAAGAGAGTCGGATTCTGGAGAAAAAGTTGAATGACGGCGATTCTGTAAATCTTACCACAGTCTCAGAAATGGCGATCGAAAATCGCAAAATTGACGAAACATAGCACAAGTGATGAATTTGTGTTTACTAGCGATTTTGCGATATTTAATCGCTATTTCTGAGATTTGGATAAGATTTACGCAATCGCCGCATTCAACTTTTTCTTTAGAATCCGACTCTCTTCAACTTCCATTGATAAAAAATACAATTTTATGATTCCTTATCCAGTTATAACACTTATTGTTGAAAAAATGGCGTTTTCTAGCATATTTTTCCAATTATCTCGATAACCGTTGAAGTTACAAACTTGGAACTGGTTCCATTGAATTTCTCAGCTGATTTTACATAGGAATTGATTATTTTAGAACCTCACTAAAGCCTCTAAAATTTAGAAAAATTAATATATTTTGAAAAATCTCAATTTTCCGCCATTGTTATCTCGGTAACAAAGCGTTTTTGGGGGTTGGTCCCAAGGAACTTTTTTGTCCACTTGGTGTAAGGAATCAGCCTGAGAAGTATTGCACATTCCTCCTGAAACACCCTGTAAAGTATTTCACATACTGTATATGTTTTACTATATAGTCCATCCAAGCAAAGAAGACCCTCTTTCAAGATATCCACTGCCCAATGCTGCCAGTTGTCGAAATGAAAATTATTGTTCTACTCTCAACATCTGTCACAAACAAAATATTATTAAATATATTTAATAGAATATAGAATAATTTCTCATATGAAATATATTTTTATTTGTTAAATCAATATGATTATGATATTCTGAAACACGATATTTCATATTATAATGAAGTGTGCAGTGAGTAGATAAAAGAAAAACTTTAGCTAGTCTCATGTGCTTTGGTCTCTGCCTCTGGTGGTAGAAAATTGGTACTCTTAAGGTTCGTTTTCGTCTATGCGGAACAGAACGACTGTCCGCATTCGATCAACTCTTTTCTTCTTCAAATCTATATCTATCTATAAAAGCAAAATGGCACTGACTGATTCATTCATTCATCACCAGAACTAAAAATCCACTGAACCGAATGCGTTCAAATTTGGCAGGCATGTTCAGTTGGACGTTTAGACACGCGCTAGGAACGGATTTTAAGAACTTTTTAAGAATACGCCAAATATTTAAGTTTTTCTATAGTTTTTTGGCGTTTTCTCAATTTTTTCGAGAACCAATCGGTAGAAAATGTTGATATTTGGTAGGTAGGTTCAGATAAGGTCTAGAAAAGTGGTGTTGAGATATTTTTAAATTCCGTTCAAGATTACGCCAGTTATCAGGTTTTTCAAAATTGTAGATGTATTGCGGGTGGCATATCTTCCGCGTTGATAGGACGAATCCTCACTGTAAATTCAATGGTTCAGCTATATTATAGATAAACTAATTTGGAAGATATCGAATCAAGTTTCAAACTATGTTCGATATAGATCCCAAGGTTACACTTAATATTAGCGTTTTACTATTTTTCGGAATTTCCAGAGTTTTTCTTGGATTTTTCGAGAATTAATTGGTAGAAAATGTCGAAATTTGGTGAACAGGTCCAGATTAGGCCTAGAAATGCTGTGTTCAATTAGTTTTGAATCCCTTCAGAACGGAATTTGCCGGCGAGCGTTGCGAGCCTGTTTGACTCACTGACACTGTTGATACTGTCAGGGGTCCAGGGGGCGGAGCCCCCTGGCTAGCCGGAGAAGGCGAGCGAAGCGAGCCTGCCGGCTAGTACTCTATGTCATATTCTACATCAAATTGGTCTCTTCCTTTTTCTTGGCCTTATCTACCTATCAGTAGCAGCACTAATAATTAACAAGCTCTCTTACTCTCTTTCACTTCTTCTTCTTCTTCTTCATCTTCCTCCTCTTCTCCTTCTTCTTCTTCTTCTTCTTCTTCTTCTTCTTCTTTTCCTTTTTCTTCTCCTTCTTCTTCTTCTTCTTCTTCTTCTTCTTCTTCTTCCTGTGTATCATCACGGACAAATTATCTCACTTTAATTATCTACGATGTGATACGCATTAAAGATTGCAATGAATCTCACAGAGTATCATCAACCTGAAAGGTTAACTATAAATGGAAAGGTCAATACTGAAGTGAACGGATGATGATTAAAGAGGTAGGAGAAGAGAAAGTGGAGGAAGAAGAAGAAGAAGAAGAAGAAAAAAAAGAATAAGAATAAGAATAAGAATAAGAATAAGAATAAGAAGAAGAATAAGAATAAGAAGAAGAAGAAGAAGAAGAAGAAGAAGAAGAAGAAGAAGAAGAAGAAGAAGAAGAAGAAGAAGAAAAAGAAGAAAAAGAAGAAGAATAAGAAGAAGAAGAAGAAGAAGAAGAAGAAGAAGAAGAAGAAGAAGAAGAAGAAGAAGAAGAAGAAGAAGAAGAAGAAGAAGAAGAAGAAGAAGAAGAAGAAGAAGAATAAGAAGAAGAAGAAGAAGAAGAAGAAGAAGAAGAAGAAGAAGAAGAAGAAGAAGAAGAAGAAGAAGAAGGAGGAGGAGAAGGAGGAGAAGAAGAAGAAGAAGAAGAAGGAGAAGAAGGCGAGGAAGGAGAAGAAGGGAGAGAAGAAGAAGAAGAAGAAGAAGAAGCAGAGGAGAAGAAGATAAAAAGGAGGAGAGAATAAAAAAAGAACAAGAACAAGAAGAAGAAAAAGGAAATATAGATAATAAATAATATTAGAAGATCATGATGGACAAGAAACAGGTCAATATAATCTATATATACATTATCTATAAATGGTGATATTTTGCTTTTGAAAAATGAAGAGTCTATACTCTGTCCAAGCAAAGAAGACCCTCTAACAAGATGGGAGAATGACTCAAGTTCGATCAACATTGCTTCAAGAAATAATAACTTGGTTTCTAATTATAGGAAACATTTTGAACATCAGAATTTGAGATCACGTTTATAATTATTGAACAAATAATGGCCAAACTGGAGCAATTTTCCCATCTTGCCAGAAGGTCTTCTTTGCTTGGACAGACTATACAGCCGTAATATTTTTTTAGACTCAACGGTTGGTTGTAGACACTATGCAAATTTTAATCAAGTGTTAAATTTAAACAGCTCCACGGTAATATTAATAATAATTTCAGTAATTTCTCTCAAACTAGCCGGCAGGCTCGCTTCGCTCGCCTCCTCCGCCTAGCCAGGGGGCTCCGCCTCCAGGATCCCCGACAATGTCAGCAGTGTAAATCGCTTCGCTCGCCTGCAAATCCGATCCTAATGTATTTACCTTCATCTATAATCTCGATCAACCATTATCTACAGTAAGAATTGGTCGTATCAAGGCAGCAGATATGCAATCCGCAACACATCTACAATTTTAAAAAACTGATTACTGGCGTAATCTTGAACGGATTTTTAAAAAAAATTAAAACAACATTCCTATAACTTATCTGAACCTGCCCACCAAATATCAACATTTTCTACCGATTGGTTCTCGAAAAATGAAGAAAACGCCGAAAAACTAAATTATTTGGCGTATCGTTTGGGAATTTTCAAAAATCCGTTCTTAGTAGGCGACTAGAGGTCCAACTGAACATGTCTACTAAATTTGAATGCATTTGGTTCGGTAGATTTTTAGTTCTGCTTATGAGTGATTGAGTTACATTTCGCTTTTATAAATATCAGAATCACAAATTGCAATTAATAGAATTATTATAGAATTGTTTTTATTTTAATATTTGAAAGTCACACCAATCCATGAAAGGGGAACATACCAATCACAGTTCAACATCCTCATTTCCATCTTTGGGGATATGATTGGTTGTTTTCTTCTTATTCTTCATCTCCCTTTTTATTTCCATTTTCTAACCCAATATGAATGTAGCCTTATCAAGACTTACAAAATGTCTGTATTTGAAAACAAAATGGTGAAAGTCACGATGAAGCCCTGTGATTGGTCGAGAGCGCTCCCTCCCACTTTCAACACCAGGAGTAGCTGACCAATGGGAGTCTAGCGTTAAAGACAGTACCAGCACACATGTTTACTTTCTCCTCCGATAGACTGCGTTAGAGGTAGAATTTAGCCTCCTCCATAGAATCTGCTCCTAACCGCTGACGCAAGAAGTTGGTATTTTCCAACTTAAAGAAGTTTTAAATTTCACACTTTCATCAGAGATGTTGTGGAACTTATCAATATACTTAAAACTTAAGTACTATACTTATTGAAACTCAAGTATGGTATTTTAAATAGACTTCGTGGATCTGACAACCTTTATTTTCATTTAACAAAATTTTAAATTTTATAAATAAATTATTAATAAACTTATCAAAAATGTCAATGATGGATTATTTTTAAATAAATGTGTAATTAATCGATAGAATAGTGGAAATCACTTGAAAATGACTTAAAAAGGGTGAATTCCAATATAATTTTATTGATTTATTTATACTTCAGTAGCCCTAAGAACAAAGTGAAAATCTATATCTATATAAGCGAAATGGCACTGACTGATTCATTCATCACCTGAACTAAAAATCCACTGAAGTGAATGCGTTCAAATTTGGCAGGCATGTTCAGTTGGACGTTTAGACGCGCGCTAACAACGGATTTTCAAAACTTTTCAAGGATACGCCAAATATTTAAGTTTTTCTATAGTTTTCCAGCGTTTTCTCAATTTTTTCGAGAACCAATCGGTAGAAAATGTTGATATTTGGTAGGTAGGTTCAGATAAGGTCTAGAAATGTCGTGTTGAGATATTTTTGGATTCCGTTCAAGATTACGCATGTGATCAGGTTTTTCAAAATTGTAGATGTATTGCGGGTTGCATATCTTTCGCCTTGATACGACCAATCCTTACTGTAAATTCAATGGCTCAGTGAGATTATAGATAAACTAATTTGGAATTTATTGAATCAAGTTTCAAATTATGTCCGATATAGTTCCCAAGTTTTTAACTCGGAATTTTCAGAGTTTTCCTTGGATTTTTCGAGAATAAATCGGTAGAAAGTGTCGAAATTTGGTGAACAGGTCCAGATTAGGTCTAGAAATGCTGTGTTCAATGAATTTTGAATCCCTTCTGAACGGAATTTGCTCAGAATGGTTTTTCTCAGCTTACACCGACAGAGGTTATGCAGACGAGCGAAGCGAGCCTGTTTGACTCACTGAAACTGCTGATACTGTCGGGGGTCTAGGGGGCGGAGCCCCCTGGCTAGTCGGAGAAGGCGAGCGAAGTGAGCCTGCCGGCTAGTTCATAATATAGTTGTAATGGCTGTACAGAGCAGCTAGAGCCGGGCAGCTCGAGCGGCACAGATATAGCCGTGGCTGCTCAAGCTGCGCGGCTCGAGCTTTCGCTTGGTAATGCTACCTTATGATCTGAGGCATAGCTCTTGTAGCCTAGGCCTAATAAAGGTGAAATTGAAGTGAACACGTCTCTTTATTTCAAAGTACATTTATCAAAATTGGACCTTTGATAATACTTCTTGAATTTCTATCCTTTAAATTTGGCAATGAATAAATAGATTCCATTTAAGCTCTATTCTATAGCCATCCCATACAGGCTCTGAAGCCTCATCAATTCCTCAAGTCTTAAATCGCACAGTTAGCACCAAATTTTTCAAGTATTCAAGTAAGTATTCAATTTTACTTGTGCGTGGGTAATGGAAAGTGCGAGGGTGATTCATGATGTGCTTAAACGACCATGATTCTGGTGGGATTCGAACCCACGACCGGTAGCGCTAGCGGACAGGATGTTGTAACGCCCCAGTCCACTCGGCCAACCCGGCCGGCTAAATTGTTGTGATAGTAGCCGATCTCTTACTGATGGAAATTATTCATTCATTCTGGTACATGAGATCCTCCCCCAGTAAATTATTGGAAACTAGCCGGCAGGCTCGCTTCGCTCGCCTTCTCCACCTAGCCAGTACCTACTGGACCCCCGCGAGTATCGGAAGTGTAAGTGAGTCAAACCTCTGCCAGTGTAAGCTGAGACAAACAGGCTCGCTTCGCTCGCCTGCGAATTCCGTTCAGAAAGAATTAAAAATTTATTGAACACAGCATTCATAGACCTAATCTTGACCAGTCTACCAAATTTCAACATTCTCTACCAATTTATTCTCAAAAAAACCAAGATAAACTTCGAAAATTCCAAAAAATAGTAAACGCTAATATTGAGCGTAACCTTGGAAAGTATATCGGACATAGTTTGAAACTTGATTCAATATCTTCCAAATTAGTTCATCTATAATCTCGCTTAACCATTGAGTTTACAGTAAGGATTGGTCGTATCAAGGCAGAAGATATGCAACCCGCAATACATCTACAATTTAAAAAAACTGATAACTGGCGTAATCTTGAACGGAGTTCAAATATATTTTAACACAACTTTTCTAGACCTTATCTGAACCTGGCTACCAAATATCAACATTTTCTACCGATTGGTTCTCGAAAAAATTGAGAAAACGCCAAAAAACTATAACTTAAATATTTGGCGTATTCTTGAAAAGTTTTTAAAATCCGTTCTTAGCTAGCGTCTAAACGTCCAACTGAACATGCCTGCCAAATTTGAACGCATTCGGTTCAGTGGATTTTTAGTTCTGGTGATGAATCAGTCAGTCAGTCAGTGCCACTTCGCTTTTATAGATATAGATTCCACTTGAATTAAAACGTTTTTAGCAAATCTGTACAATGTTTTGTATCTGTTTTCTATGAAACTGATAATACAACTTTAAAGAATGAATAAAAATCACAAAGCTTTTTTGGACCAGGCATAGTTTTTACCATTTCTACAATACTGTGAAATGTACATAGGCCTTAATTCTCCTCAAGTTTTAAGAATAACAACATGATGCAATGCAATTCAGTTCAGAATAAAATTGGCATTCGGCCATGGCAAAGGTAGCACCTCGCGCTGACGCCGCTTATAAGAATCCAGCCGACGCCAACGGACGGTACTTTATGAATTAACTATAATTAATAGTTAATTATGAATTAACCACCTATAATTCTGAATAAACTTCTAGCAATATTATGTACTAATTACATACAAAGTTATTAAACATTTAAGGATTAGTGACTGGCATAATAACATTAGAACATTAAAAAATCGAACATGAAAAATCGTTCTAAAAACTTTTTCGTGAGAAGCTCTGCCTCTCACTGACTTTTCGTGTGAATATTCTGTGTCAATAAGCTTCCTTGCTCTACGAATCATCATAAATTTTGAACTTTCAAATCACAGAAATCCGTCATTTGAAGAGGCATTAACCGAGCAAATCCAATCTAAAGGGTGACACTTTGATTTCGACAATCTCTGTCGAGTGTACTCACTTCACTTCACCAGTTCAAAAAACTACTAAAAGACTTGAACATAAAAATAATAAAATAAGTAGGAACAGTAGAAACAAAGTCTAAGACGCTGAAGAAGAGGAAGCCGCACTCCTGGACGGAGATTTAGAAAATTGGCTCTACTATAATGATGGGTCTTATATACTACTATATAGTGGGTTACGCCCTTACACGTATCAAAAGAAGAAGAAGGAGGAGGAGGAGGTGGAGAAGAAGAAGAAGAAGAAGGAGAAGAAGAAGGAGAAGAAGGAGAAGAAGAAGAAGAAGAAGAAGAAGAAGAAGAATAAGAAGAAATGAATGCTCTGACCTCTTAGCTCAAAAATGACCCCTACCTTAGAACGGTAGCTTGAGGCTATCAGAAATCTCTCTGCTTTTATTTTTATGATCAACTTGTTTTTTAGATTGATTGCTTTTCTTACCGCTCATTTTGTATCCTTCTCTTCTTCTTCTTCTTCTTCTTCTTCTTCTTCTTCTTCTTCCTCTTCTCTCCTTTTTTCAAAGATTACACCTTGCACTGGTTTCTCAACCTCTACTTAGTATAGAAGGTCCAAGCAAAGAAGACATTCTGGCAAGATGGGAAATGATTCCAGTTCCAGTTCATTCAATATTGTTTCAAAAATTCTAAATCTGGTCTCAAATTGTAAAACAGAGTGTCTACAATTTGATATCGTATTCATAATTTTTTGAAACAATATATTGATCGACCTGGAGTCATTTTTCCATCTTGCCAGAATGTCTTCTTTGCTTGGACAGACTATCACTCAGCTTTTGTGTAATGTAGAATATAGTATACAGGGTGTTTCAGGAGGAATGTGCAATACTTCTCAGGCTGATTCCTCACACCAAGTAGACAAAAAAGTTCCATGGGACCAACCCCCAAAACGCTTTGTTACCGAGATAGCAATGGCGGAAAATTGAAATTTTTCAAAATATATTAATTTTTCTAATTTATTAGAGGCTTTAGTGAAGTTCTAAATTAATCAATTCCCATGTACAATTTACTGAGGAATTTAATGAAAACAGTTCCAAGTTTGTAACTCTAACGGTTATTGATATAATTGGGAAAAATATGCTAGAAAACACCATTTTTCAACAATAAGGGTTATAACTGGATAAGGAATTATGAAATTGTATTTTGTATTAATGGAAGTTGAAGAGAGTCGTATTCTGAAGAAAAAGTTAGATGGCGGCGATTGTGTAAATCTTACCCAAATCTCAAAAATGGCCATCAAAAATCGCAAAATCGCTACTAAACACAAATTTATCACTTGTGGTACGTTTTGTCAATTTTGCGATTTTTGATCGCTATTTCTGAGATTTGGACAATCGCCGCCAGTCAACTTTTTCTTGAGAATACGACTCTCTTCAACTTTCATCAATAAAGAATACAATTTTATGATTCCTTATCCAGTTATAACCCTTATTGTTGAAAAATGGCGTTTTCTAGCATATTTTTCCCGATTATCTCAATAACCGTGAAAGTTACAAACTTGGAACTGGTTTCATTAAATTCCTCAGTTAATTTTACATAGGAATTGATCAATTTAGAACCTCACTAAAGCCTCTAATAAATTAGAAAAATTAATATATTTTGAAAAATTTCAATTTTTCGCCATTGTTATCTCGGTAACAAAGCGTTTTTGGGGGTTGGTCCCATGGAACGTTTTTGTCTACTTGGTGTGAGGAATCAACCTGAGAAGTATTGCACATTCCTCCTGAAACACCCTGTATAATAGTGAATTTTCTACAGTGTTTTTATTTCAATCATTATTTTTAAGTGAAACAAAACAAAATAGGCAACGTTTATTAAAATAACTACAACTGTAATAATTCTAATTAATAATTTTGTGTGACAAAAAGTTTTTTCCCTCTTAATTTGAACAACGTCAACACTCAAGTCATCGTACCAATTTTTTTTAACATACTGATAAAAATCACCAAAATTTTTCCATCACAGATTCAAAATAGTATATTACATAATGAGTGTGAAAAAGGCGTTTTTACAAACGAATAATTATGTTCTCCAAACGAGCGGTACGCGAGTTTGGTAAATAATTATGAGTTTGTAAACTAAATAATTATGAGTTTGTACACACGAATTATGTACATTTTTTCGTCATACTATACTGAGAAGGATTTATTAAAACCTCAAACAACTGAAAACATTAATTGAAGCCAACATAACCTCAACACAACACTAGCACAAACGCACACAGTGAATT
>CM029559.1:4417039-4449539 GCA_017141385.1 Sogatella furcifera | reverse complement strand
GTTGTTTAATTAAATAAATAAAATTTGAAGTGAGACAATTTGGATGTGTTTATTTACGAGTGTGTATTGGTGAATCAGGTGATTTTGAAATATTCCGATATCACCAATCATGCATGATATGAGTATGGAATCTTATTTTTTTCGAATTGGTGAAATATTTTCAAGTTTTAAACTACGGTACTTTCTTTGGTGTACTTATTTTGCAATTTAAAGATGTTGTTTTTTTTAAATATGTTATTAAATCATCCAAACTGAATGAAATTCCAAAGTTCTACTTTTGAAGTTAAACTGAATTTTTCTCAAGAACAAAATTCAAATAATTAGAAAATTGGAGTATTAGTTCATTTTACTCTAAAAAATGCACTATTGGTCTTGCCCTGACAATCGAAAATTAATTTATGATGTGATATATTTTTTACACGTTTCCGAGCCCCTAGAACACGAATTTGATGTCCGTTCAAATTCATAAATCTCTATATATATATTTATATAATGTATAGATTCTTGTCAACACGATAACTCCCGAAGGGCTTGTCGGAGAGCGACCAAATTTTGCACAAAAATCATTAGTGCTAATATCTCGGTCTAGTTCGTTAACCAGCCAAATTGGTCCAAGGGAAGGGGGTGAAATTAGGGGATGAAAATTTTAAAAAATCACTACAAATCGACCAATAACTTGATCGTTTTGAAAATTGGTGTGTATAATACCCTTATTATGCCCTACAATTTGAGCCATCAGCGGAAAAAATCCAATCAAAAATGGCGGAGAAAATGGCGAATATTATGTTGCCGAAAATTGTGTTTTTCGAAAACGGCACCTTTGAATTCATACCCTGAATAGCTCATTATAAGTCATATGATTTGAGCCATCATAGAATTACATTTGAAATGCACTCTTTCCGACCGCCAGCTGCCGGAGCGAATTTTTTCCCTTCTTTCTGTCTATTTTAATGGCCCAACAGCCCATGAAGGGCCTAGGCCTACCTGCTGGCAGCCAGTTTCATAATATTCACTCCAGTATCCAGCCCGTCCAAGCAAAGAAAGTTTTCGCCTTCTGAACCATCCAAATCAAATAATACTTTCAAATCATTTATTTCTATGAATAATACATCTGACGCCAGAAAGTTGGTTGGTTTCATCTGCTCCTTGTGTTCTCCAACAGCTGATTTTGTCAATTAGAGTTATAATTTAGCTATGCCTAAATTATGTTTTTCGGTTCGAAAGAGTCATCATATCAACAGATTTTCAGTTTTAAATCAGTAGGCTACTGTGACTGAGAGGGATATTTAGTTATCTATGAAACAAGTAATCAGTAATCATTATTTATTCATTTATTTATTTATCTTATTTATTTATTTATTTATTTATTTATTTATTAATTAATTAAATAATTTATTTATTTATTTATTTATTCATTTATTTATTTATCTATTAATTTATTTATTTGTTCATATTAGGTGAACAGAATGAGTAATCAGATAGTATGTATAAGTATGTTCAAGCAACGAAGACCCTCTGGTAAGATGGGAAAATGACTCCGCTCGGTCAATGTTGGTTCAAAAATTATCAATTTTGTCTCAAATTGTAGAGTAAAATGTGTTCTACAATTTGAGAACAAGTTTATAATTCTTGAACCAATATTGATGGAGCTGAAGTCATTTTCCCATCTTGCCAGAGGCTCTTCTTTGCTTGGACAGACTCCAAGTGTGTGTTAGGCAGTAGAAGAAGGATAGAGCAAAAAACAAGACAAAAATATTAGAGTAGAGAGAGAGTCGAAAAGTAAGAGAGAGTGAATGAGAGAAAGAGAGAGAGAGTGATTGAGAGAGAAAGAGTAAGAGAAAAGTGTGTGAGAAAGAGAGTAGAGAGAGAGACCACAAAATAATCTGAGCCCGTATTTTACCAAGGGTCAAGCCATTACATGACCACACCTTCTTATGCTGTATTCAATCCATTCAAAATCCACCACTCCTACTTGTGCTGTATTTATATAGCTCCCATTATTGCTCTGCTATAGCCTGTCGAAGCAAAGAAGACCTTCTGGCAAGATGGGAAAATGACTCTAGCTCGCTCAATATTGGTTTAACACTCACAATTTAAGTCTCAAATTGTAGAAGACATTTTTTTCCACAATTTAAACCCAAGTTCATAATTTTTGAACCAATATTGACCGAGCTGTAGTGGTTTTCCCATCTTGCCAGAGGTTCTTCTCAGCTTGGACAGACTGTAAGGTGAAGGGGCAAAATCCAGAGCAGAGCAGGGCACCTGTCGACCTGTGCTGGCGTGTGTGAGTGTGTGCGTTATCAGGCAACAGGTGGCGTTAAACAGAGGAAGCTCACGCTCACCTGAGATGCAACGCGTTGCTTGGATACGGGAGGAAGTTGCGTATCTTTGTGTAGCGTATAACGGTGGCCAGGAATTTTGTAAGAATTTTTGTCGCAGATTCCTAGAGATATCATCTCATATCACCCATCAAACAAACAAACAAACCCCCAAATTTTAGTCAGTGTATGAATTTATTTGGTGTTGGCGAATTCCTCACAATTTATCAGTTTATTATCACAAATATCCAATATCTCACAATATATCCGCCACAAAATATCTCACAATTTATCCGCCAAATTATCTGTTTCGATAGTGTGAATGGTTGACCGTTCTTACTGATGAGGGCGAATATTATTATTTAGCGTATGGATTCTAATAGTGGGGAGACCCACTTCGCCAGATAACCTCATGTTCCACAAACTATTGTACACGCCTGTTAAAGTCCAAAACTTATTCCCTTTTCACGAACCAAGCCCTAGCTCAAGCGTTTGACAGGCGTCCAACGCAAAACTCGACTTCAAACTCGAGTTCTTGGCCTACCTGAGACATTTTGTGCCACTGAAAAACTCTTGAGGAGTCTTCCTTGTATGCCTCTCTAAGAAGGGAAAGGGTCTCCGACGCGGGTTTTTCATGTTTGAAGAGAGGTTTCACAGCATATGGCTTTGCTTGATGCTAAGCTCCTGTTGGCGCTGCGACGCGAGGCAAAATCACTCGGCGCGGAAACCGACCTCCTGCCTCAAAGAATGAGTTTTCTCAAAAAGACAGAATTTGCTCGGGAAAATCGCTCAAAAACAGTTTCAGCTGAAGAGTTCAAAAAGTGCAGAACTTTGATAAAGTTTATATATTTATTTATTTATTTATTTATTTATTTATTTATTTATTTATTTATTTATTTATTTATTTATTTATTTATTTATTTATTTATTTATTTATTTATTTATTTATTTATTTATTTATTTATTTATTTATTTATTTATTTATTTATTTATTTATTTATTTATTTATTTATTTATTTATTTATTTATTCATTTATTTTACAGACACTAATAACTTATTGGTTAAAAACACAGACTTATGTTCAAAACGTCTTCATACCAAATTTTGATGAATAATAAAGTTCTAAACTAGGTTATATCTTCGTAATGACAATAATATTAAAACGGTACGCTCTCTTGAATAGAGATCCAATAGTGGAGATTCCTCTCAACCATGAGCCAGTTTCCGTAACCAAGTGACGGCATAGAACACCTCTGTTTAACATTCAACAGTTTACAAAAAATAAATGAAAATCAAACACCCTTTTATAAAACTTTAAAATTATTAAAACACAGACATGTGTTTAATAAACACATGACTGTGTTTTAATAATTTTAAAGTTTTTAAAAGGGTGTTGGAGTGTAATGCAACAATTACTATTCATAAACGAGAAACAACTAATTGTTTTTACCAACAACAGGAAATCTCCTAAAGGAGGGAAAATATTAAACTTTGAAAAATGAACTTTAGAACTTAAGGCTGTTTAAAATAATTAAAAAATAAATCAAAATCAAACACCCTTTTATAAAACTTTAAAATTATTAAAACACAGACATGTTTCGGCACATTAGGTTTTACTATGTTATCCACATTGATAAAGGCCTAATGTGCCGAAACATGTCTGTGTTTTAATAATTTTAAAGTTTTTAAAAGGGTGTTTGATTTTCATTTATTTTTCAATTATAAAACTTTCTATACTTATCACATAATAAGGTAATTACTTTCCAAAATTTTATAATAAAAGTTTACATTCAACAGTTTACATTTTCTATACTTAGCATAGAAAATGTCAGTTGTTTATAAAAATTTGAGGGTCCCTCAACTTTGAGTGTGTTTGGAAAAACCCGGCATAAAACTATATTTTCAGGGGTCAATATTAGCGTAGGTATTTTCCTAACCAGTCAAGTCCAGTTCATGTTATTCGTAAAGTCAATACTACAGTAGTACAATTTACCAGCTGTTCTGATTGAATAAATACCACAAATCATTTGTCTATTTAGGTAATAATATATCACTTATTACCTCAGGTGAGGTGGTACTCTCACCCAAGGGTCCACATGCACTGTCAGTTCGGACTGTGATAGTCAAAAAACTGTAAGTGGATTGTGGATGGAAAACCGACAGTCCAAAACAGCTGTAAACCGGCAGTCCAATCGTTTACGATTGGACTTCAGTCCAAACTGTCAGTGGATATCGAGTCTGAACAAACAAAACTCGGAACCACTTTAGTTCACCTTTTTTTGGTTTCCCTTATTCATAAACATACATTATTCCATTTATTGCATTCCCCTAGACACACAACTACCAAACGATACAAGACTTTCACTGCGTATCAAGCGAGCTTCCTTTCTTTAACGGCCCACGCGCCACCTTTCATTTAGCTACCTGTTCAGTATGTCCAAGTCATAAGACAGTCCAACAAGTGATACACTTTTATCCCAAAACTATTCCGTCCAATTTTCAATGTGATACAACGTAATCTATACTATAACTTTCGTCAAAATATCATTCACAAAATAGTTTCAAGTGATAAGAAAGTTTGGCGATAGACATAACCTCAAAACTGATAAGATAACGACGCGTAAACACGTGATTTTGTGAGGACGAAATAATAATTGTTTGTGACAATTTTTGTGAACTTTGTGTGTGATTCTGTGACGCGTGGAGAGTTTTTGTGAAAACTTGATGTGAATATTTGGAAAATGTTTTGAAAATTTTCGGACAATTTGAAAAATGTTTGTTTTTTGTGTATAGTTCATGGACTTTATAAGTAACAATTGTGATAGTGTATAAAATTTTGTTTTTAGAATTTTTAACTTTTAAAACTGTGAATTTTGATAGCAGTGATAAACATGGATTGTTTAAATTGTGGGAATTTTGGAGGATTCAGATTTGATAGGTGAGATGAATAATTTTTTTGTCTACTAATCTCTTTATCCAATCTTTCTCTATTTCTTCCTCCTCCTTCTCTTCTTCCTCCTTCTCTTCTTTCCCCTTCTCCTCTTCTTCCTCCTCCTTCTTCCTTTCCTCCTCCTTCTCTTCTTCCTCCTCCTTCTCTTCTTCCTCCTTCTCCTTCTTCCTCCTCTTCTCTTCTTTCTCCTTCTTCTTCCTCCTCCTCTTCTTCCTCCTCCTTCTCTTCTTCCTCCTTCTCCTCTTCTTCCTCCTCCTTCTCTTCTTCCTCCTCCTTCTCTTCTTCCTACTCCTTCTCTTCTTCCTCCTCCTTCTCTTCTTCCTCCTCCTTCTTCTTCTCCTCCTTCTCTTCTTCCTACTCCTTCTCTTCTTCCTCCTCCTTCTCTTCTTCCTACTCCTTCTCTTCTTACTCTTTTCCTATTTTTCCTCCTCTTTCTTCTCCCTCTTCTCCTTCTCCTGAAAGTCCTCACCTTATTCTTATCTTAGATATCTTAGTCTCCTTCTCCATCCTCTCCTTCGTCTTCTACTCCTCCTCTCCTCTTTCTTCTCCTTCTTTCTTCCCTTCGTCTTTCGTCTTCCATTTCTCCTCTTGTCTTTCTTCTACTTTCTTCACTTCTTCTTCTCCTGAAAGTCCTCACCTTATCTTCGTAGTTACATTCTCTTCACCTTTTCCTACTCCATCTATTCCTCCTTCTTTTCCTCTTCTCTTTCTGCTACTTTTAAAAAATTAAAAAGCAGATTAAAAATCATTCAAAATTTAAATCATTTAAAAATTCAATCATTTTAAACAATCAAAACAATCATTTTAAAATCAAAAAGCATTCTCATTTTTCTTCTTCTTTTTCTTCTTCTTCTTCTTCTTCTTCTTCCTCTATTTCTTCTTCTTTTTCATCTTCTTCTTCTTCTCCTCCACAGTTGTCATTTTGCTATGCCTAAATGATGTGTTTAAGATCAAAAGAGACAATAGATGCTTTACATCAGCTGTAAGTGGGATACATCACGTGCAAAACGTTCAAATGATAAAAATTTTCAAGAGAATTTACAAATCAGCTGTGATTTACAAATGTGAAACATTTACAAATGTTTCAAATCAGCTGTTAGTGAGTTACATCACCTACAAGAGATAGAATTTTTTCTCAAGTTCATAACGAAACATAGGTGTTGAAGTTGAATTCATTGGAAATTAATGACAAAATTTCAATTTTTAACTTCAACCGTAGTCAAAATTTATTTCATCGTAAACAATTTGATGAGCAATATCTTGATCGTGTCTAATCAGTTACAGATAAGCAATATCACAAACGTAGCCTAACTAAAAACTATTTACAGCTTTTTTTCTGGTATTTGATTTAAAGACAAACCTCTCACGTATTTTGAAGGACTATTGAACGAGTTTGTTAGTATTGAAATGTTTACAAATTTACAATTGAATTTTTAAATTTAAATTAGACCTAGTTATTGAAGAGCTTCAAGTAAAGTACAGTAAGCAATTTTCGTCAAAAAATTGGAGGAAATTTTGCTGATTATGCTTTGTTATGAAATATAATTAGCAATTGTCACATTTCAAAAATATTCACGTTACAATAATAGTCTGTCCAAGCAAAGAAGACATTCTGGCAAGATGGGAAAATGACTCCAGCTCGATTAATGCTGGTTCAAAAGTAATAAATTTGATCTCCAATTGTAGATCATAATGTTCCCTACAATTTGAGACCTTATTTCTAATTTTTGAAGTAATATTGACCGAGCTAGAGTAATTTTCCCATCTTGCCAAAATGTCTTTTTTGCATTCTACAAGATTGATTGAATGAAAGACAGATTTAATAAATCAGTGGTTTGACAACGTCTTTTAATATGGATAACTATAGTCTGATCAAGCAAAGACGAGCCTCTGGCAAGATGGGAAAATGACTCCAGCTTGGTCAATATTGATTCAAAAATCATCAATTTGATCTCAAATTGTAGGGAACGATTTGATCTACTATTAAGACCACATTTATAATTCTTCAACAAATAATGACCAAGCTGGAGTCATTTTTCCATCTTGCCAGAGGCTCTTCTTTGCTTTTTTGGACTATACCACAATATCACCTTCATAACTACCCAAAAAGCACACTTTTGAGATTGGGTTTACTATGCTAAGGTACCTGGACTGGAAATTTGATGAATTACTATTACAGCTACGAATAATCACCTTATTACTCTTAATTACTTATTTAATTGGTCAATATTACTTGTTAATTGTTACTTTTTTAATTGTTAAAGTATATAGCTGGAGCCAGAAAGTTAGCCTTGTCTATTCAAAAGAAATCATGGGATTCCAACTTATTATATCAATACAAAAGTATAAAAATTAAAATTACTGGGGGGAAAATTTAGAAAATTTATATTATTTATATATTTAATTTATTTACTATATTTAATATTTATCTACAAGATTAGTTCAAAGAACATTCCATTTTTGTAGAATTGATATATAAAATGAAATAAATCAAATAGCCTTTTTTAAAACGTTAAAAGTATTATTTTTAAAAAGACATGTTTCAAGATTAAGCCCATTTTCAATGTCAAGCTTGAAACATGTCTGTGTAAAAATAATAATTTTATGCCCGGTTTTTCCAAGCACACTCAAATTTAAAGGACCCTCAAGTTTACTACACTTTACTACATCTCCTATACTTATCATAGAAAATGTCAGCTGTTCATCAAAATTTGAGGGTCCCTCAACTTTGAGTGTGCTTGGAAAAACCGGGGATTAAAGTATTAGAAAAGGGTATTCGATTCATTTCATTCTATCTATCAATTATTTTAAATAGCCCTTAATTTGAAGTTAAATTTTCATTTTTGTAGAAGTATTCTTCGAGAAACTGTAAGTTATTCTGAATTTGAAGAAGCCTTTTCAAACTTTTTGGAATAGATTTGTTTGTTCATCAATAAACTTTAAGTTTTCCATTCTCTTCTCTTATTATAATAATATTAATTGATAAGAATCTCAATTTATTTCTATATGAATAGACAAAGGACTCCTGCAAAAAGTTTTTAACAATGGTTCACATTTTCCAGATGACTCCCGTAACTTCAAAAGGACTCCTCACATTTCCACGATCTATAAAATACAATCCACGAAAACATTTTTTAAGTTTCAAGTGAATTAATAGGTAATCTGTAACATTTCGCCTATAAAATGTGCCAGAATTCCAAGTGCTCAAACTGTGAATATAGTTAGAGATAAATAACTAATAACTACTCAAAATCATAACAGGAATTTATTGAATAAATAAATTGAATACCAGTTACTCAAAACATTCCAAAACCTGTATAGATGACTTCTTTTGGCACGGTTGTAATAATTATGAATAAAATTTTGATAAGTTAGTGATAATAATTACGAATAAAGTTTAGAGAAGTGTTAAAGTGCGATTAAGAAGGAAGTGAAAGAAGAAGAAGAAGGAGGAGGAGGAGGAGGAGGAGGAGAAGAAGAAGAGAAGGAAACAAATGTCATGCGAGATCTAGAAACTTCAAGCCCCGTAGTTTGGCCTTCCTGGTGTTACTCAGGTTAGTTTATTTTATTTTTAATTTAAAATTATTGATATTAAATTTATTTATCTTGTTTGTCTTCATATTCCTCACTTGAATATATTCTATTACTAGCCGGCAGGCTCGCTTCGCTCGCCTTCTCCGCCTAGCCAGGGGGCTCCGCCAGTATAAGGCAGTGTAAGTGAGTCAAACAAGCTCGCTTTGCTCGCCTGCAAAACCTCTGCCAGTGTCAGCAGAGACAAATAGGCTCGCTTCGCTCGCCTGCAAATTCCGTTCAGTACGGTTTCGAAATTTATTGAGCACAGCATTAATTGACCTAATGTAGACCTGTTTATCAAATTTCAACATTTTCTGCCAATTTTTTCTCGGAAAATCCAAGAAAAATTCCGAAAAATAGTAAAACGCTAATATTGAGCGTAACCTTGGGAAGTATATCGGACATAGTTTGGTAACTTGATTCAATATCTTCCAAATTAGTTTATCTATAATCTCGCTGAACCATTGAATTTATAGTTAGGAATGGTCGTATCAAGGCGAAAGATATGCAACCCGCAATACATCTATAATATTTTGAAAACCTGATTACTGGCGTAATCTTTAACGGATTTCAAAAATATTCCAAAACAACATTTCTAGACCTTATCTGAACCTTCCCACCAAATATCAACATTTTCTACCGATTGGTTCTCGAATAAATTGAGAAAACGCCGAAAAACTATAGAAAAACTCAAATATTTAGCGTATCCCTGAAAAGTTTTAAAAATCCGTTCCTAGCGCGCGTCTAAACGTCCAACTGAACATGCCTGCCAAATTTAAACGCATTCGGTTCAGTGGATTTTTAGTTCTGGTGATGAATGAATGAATGAATCAGTGCCATTTCGCTTTTATATATAGAGATAAAAATTTTAATGAAGTAGCCTAATGTTGAATCAAGTAAGCTAATACTAATAAAGTCTGTCCAAGCAAAGAAGACCCTCTGGCAAGACGGGGAAATGACTCAAGCTCGGTCAATATTGGTCCAAAATTATCAATTTGATCCCAAATTGTAGGAAACAATTTGATCTACTATTAAGATCATATTTATAATTATTTAACAAATCTGAAGTCATTTTTCCATCTTGACAGAGGGTCTTCTCTCCTTGGACTGACTATAACAATATGAGTAAGTTTTGTTCCATTACTGTATGTTACAAACATTGATGAACCCCTAGTACTGTATTCTAATTTTGGTGAAGTTCAGAGCATTGATTTGAATTTATTTGTTGAACTTGTTGAAAAAGGGAAGAACAAAAGATTCAAAAAATCCTGAATTTAAGGTTCATTCCTGGTGGTCTCTTACTGATGAGTAACTTTTTTGGGTAATTTTTCTGTTACTTTTTCGTTTCATCCGCCTTTTTCAATTGCTCCCCCCTTTTTTCTTCATCTGCCTATTCTTCTTTTCTTACAAAAAACATTGACCATCTTGTATTTGAATATATTTTCTGTTACTTCAACGCTTCATTCGTCTTTTTCCATTCCTTTATGTCCTTCCTTCACCTTTCTCCCTTTTTCTTGATCTGCATATTTTTCTTTTCTTCTTCTTTTCAACTACCCAACACAGATTCCTCTTTCAACATCTTCCAATTATTCTTGAGTTCATCTCTGAACGCTCACCACCGTCTGAATCGAATTTCTGGATTTTTTGTTGCTTTTGTTTTTTTTTTGGACCACCCTTATTTGAATTCTTTATCGTTGTGTTTCTTCTTTTTTTACCCGAAATTTTGGTGGCAGTCCATAAATATAGAGCACTAATGAGGTGGATCTCGCTCAGAGAATTGGGAAGAGGTGAAAGAGAATGAATGAGAATAAGGAAAAAAAGATGAGGAAAAGAGAGAAGGAAGAAGGAAGGAGAGGAGAGGAGGAGGAGAGAGGAAGAGGAGGGAGGAGGAGGAGGAGGAGGAGGAGGAGGAGGAGGAAGGAGGAGGAGGAGGAGGAGGAGGAGGAGGAGGAGGAGGAGGAGGAGGAAGAGGAGGAGGAGGAGAGGAGGAGGAGAGGAGGAGGAGGAGGAGGAGGAGGAGGAGGAGGAGGAGGAGGAAGAGGAGGAGGAGGAGGAGGAGAAGTCAAAATCAAAATAAGAAAGGAAGGAAGAAAAAGAAGAGAATAGGTGGTGGGGAAGTCAAAAAAGAACAAGAAGGAGAAGTAGCATAAGAAGAAAAACACATACATGAAATATTATAATTGGATGAGAGGGAGAAAGGAGATTGAGAAGAAAAGGAGAAGAAGAAGAAGAAGAAGAGGGAGGAGGAAAAGAAGAAGAAGAAGAAGAAGAAGAAGAAGAAGAAGAAGAAGAAGAAGAAGAAGAAGAAGAAGAAGAAGAAGAAGAAGAAGAAGAAGAAGAAGAAGAAGAAGAAGAAGAAGAAGAAGAAGAAGAAGAAGAAGAAGAAGAAAGAAGAAGAAGAAGAAGAAGAAGAAGAAAGAAAGAGAAGAAGAAGAAGAAGAAGAAGAAGAAGTAGAAGAAGAAGAAGAAGAAGAAGAAGAAGAAGAAGAAGAAGAAGAAGAAGAAGAAGAAGAAGAAGAAGAAGAAGAAGAACTCAAACTTGAAATTCTAAAAAGAGAAAGATTTAATGAAAAAGAAGTTGAAAATGTACGTATTCTGTATTGATCTAAGCATTCAAGTTGAACAGAATACCGCGATTTTTATCTCTTATTTTTTCGAAATTTCTTCAAATTCTTCTTAATTGGGTGGTGGCCGGCCAATTTTCGGCAATCTTTGAAATTTTAAAACGTACACTAACTTAGGGATGGACACACACATAACCAACTCTGGTACGAGAGACATTGATGTAGCTACTACTGACTTCTATAATCTATCAGAATATAAATTGATATGCTGTAGAATCAACATACTGAATGAATGAATAAAATACTGATTAAATTTTCATAATAATTTTTAAACTAGCCGACAGGCTCGCTTCGCTCGCCTGCAATTTCGTTTGAGAGAATTTGCTTTAACCATCATATTACTAAAAATGGTTCTTTTAGGAAATCGTTCTCAATTAGTTGTTCTATTCACTGGCGGCTCGTACCTACGAAACAGGTGAAGTGCCCGTATCTTTTACTGTACAGCACTTCACCTGTTTCGTGGGCACGAGCCGCCAGTGGTTCCATTACCTCAGCTTAACCTGGGTTTATGATTTGAACTTAGGTATTTAGTTCAGTAATTTCTGTGAAAAAAAATGCAGATTCCAAACATTGGAAAACCTTATCACAGGCGTAGCCTTAGAAGAAATTCAAAATTTATTCAAACCAGCATTTCTAGACCTAATCTGGACCTGTTAACCAAATTTCAACATTTTCTGTCAATTGGTTCTCGAAAAATCCAAGAAAATCTCCAAAAAATAGTAAAACGCTTTAATTGTGAAAGTGAACGTAACTTTGGGAAGTATATCGGACATAGTTTGAAACTTGATTCAGTATCTTCCAAATTAGTTCATCTATAATCTCGCTGAACCATTGAATTCACAGTAAGGATTGGTTGTTTTAAGGGGGAAGATATGCAACCCGCAACACATCTTTAACTTTGAAAAAACATAATTACTTGCGTAATTTTTAACGGATTTCAAAACTATTTTAACACAACATTTCTAGACCTTATCTGAACCTGCCCACCAAATATCAACATTTTGTACACATTGGTTCTCGAAAAAATTGAGAAAATGCCGTAAAACTATAGAAAATCTGAAATATTTGGCGTATCCTTATGGAGTTTTAAAAATCCTTTCTTAGTACGCGTCTAACGGTCCAACTGAACATGCCTGCCAAATTTGAACGCATTCGGTTTGGTAGATTTTTAATCAATGAGTGCCATTTCGCTTTTATAGATATAGATAGATAGGATACCTACTTGAAAAAATTCGCTCCGGCAGCTGGCGGTCGGAAAGAGTGCATTTCAAATGCAATTCTATTATGGCTTAAATCATATAACTTATAATGATCTATTCAGAGTATGAATTCAAAGGCGCCGTTTTCGAAAAACACAATTTTTGCATTGTGTTATTCGCCATTTTCTCCGCCATTTTTGATTGGATTTTTTCGTTAATGGCTCAAATTGTAGGGAATAATAAGGGTATTATACAAACCAATTTTCAAAACGATCACGTTATTGGTCGATTTGTAGTGATTTTTCAAAATTTTCATCCCCTAATTTCACCCCCTACCCTTGGACCAATTTGCCTGGTTAACGAACTTGACCGAGATATTAGCACTAATAATTTTTATGCAAAATTTGGTCGCTCTCCGACAAGCCCTTCGGGAGTTATCGTGTTAACAAGAAACTGTACATATATAAATATATATATTAATATATATATCTTATATATATATATATATATATATATATATATATATATATATATATATATATATATATATATATATAGAGAGAGAGAGAGAGAGAGAGAGAGAGAGATATGAATTTGAACGGACATCGGATTCGTGTTCTAGGGGCACGGAAACGTGTAAAAAATATATCACATCATAAATTTTCGATTGTCAGGGTAAGACCAATAGTGCATTTTTTCGAATGAAATGCACTAAAATGAAATAATAGAATGCATACTTCAAAATGAAATAAAATTGAATACTGTTAACTCATTAATATTAGTGCCCTATGTAACACATAATATACCTATGAATCAATATAACCTAATCAATGTCCAAATTAGTAACCCACCAATCATTAGGCCAAGTTTCACCATTAACAAATCTTGAAAGGTCATTAACCTCTGATTTCTAACACCTATAGTTGAAAAGGTGTAACATCCATATCCGAATCTATTGTATTCCGTATTCTAAACGTGTTACTTCAATCGGAAGTTATATCTATTCATGTGTAGTCAACCATGAATAGGTTCCTAATCTATATTTAAAACTTGAACGTTCATTAGGCCCACTAGTTAATAGATAATAATAGAATACATTACTTCCGGACAAATTCCTTTATGGATTCCCACAACTAAAATTCAATCAATTGTTTCACACCTTGTTTCACAACTTCCTTTTCCCCTCCCACTCAATCTGTAAGGCTGAGGCCGCACTGCCGGTGGGTAGAGCCTGGAGGGTGGAGGGTAGTTGGTAAATCTATAGAACATACACACCATCCACAGTAATACATCGTATGAATGGTATGTGTTCAGCCGCCATCTTGAAATTCTTAAATATGGACAACATAACCTCAAAAAAGTATGACGTCATACCATTCATACGATGCATTACTGTGGATGGTGTGCATGTTCTATAGATTTACCAACTACCCTCCACCCTCCAGGCTCTACCCACCGGTAGTGCGGCCTCAGCCTTAATTCAACCTTCACTATCGAGCATCATCTTCGTGTTGAGGGCCCTGGCTTATAAACATTTTACAATCCACATTACTCATAATTCGTGGATTTTATGGGCGTTTCTGTCTCATAAACGTTTCCAATAAAAAGCAAATTCTACAGTTTCAGCTGATTAAAAAAATGACATGAAACGAATTTACCTCAAGTAAATAGAATATCAGAATAGTCCAATGCTATTCCTTTAAAACCAATACTTTGCTTCTAATTCAATTGATTTTGATATATAAATTGATTTATTATTATGAATATATTTAATAATAAATATCAATCATTATTTTTATAGTGAGATTTGAACAGGAATCATTTTTGTCGCTAAAAAAATATCATAACCTACAAAGAAAATCATAAAAAGAAACCAAGTCAGAAGACCCTAGCCTTGTAATCTAAAATGGCCGCGATGGTTCAGGTTTGGACAGCTGATATCGTAAATTTGTCGTCTGCACCAATTTACATGGGATTTCCTATTCCACTCGAACCATCGCGGCCATTTTGGATTCGAATGTTAGGGTCTTCTAGTGAGTTTTGGCTGATCGTTGATTCAACAGCTGATTCTTTCCAAAATTTGGAACATTGTAAATCGAGAGTTTTATTGGTGAATCTACAACTCCAATCACTTGTTTTCCATCAGAAAAACAAGCTGTAAATTTTTATAAGCCAGGGCCCAGGTGAAATAATTGAAGAATTTAATAGTCTAAATGAATAAATCGTTTTATTTCAATAATAAATATCATGTAAAAGTTATACTTCAACTTTTATGAAATTGAATGACCACTTCAAGTAGTGGGATCATTGATTGAATATAGTCTGTCCAAGCAGAGAAGACCTTCTGGCAAGATGGGAAAATATCTACAGTTCTGTCAATATTGGTTCAAAAGTTCAAAATTTGGTTTCAAATTGTAGGAAACATTCTAATCTATAGTTTGAAATCAAATTGGTAATTTTCGAACCAATATTGAGCGAGCTGGGGTCATTTTCTCATTTCGCCAGAGGGTCTTCTTTGCTTGTACAAACTATACTAACTTCTCAAATTTTGGAAAACATGGCTGTAATAAAAACCTTGTTAATAATAAAGCACTTGTATAGCCTTTCCAAGCAAAGAAGACCCTCTGGCAAGATGGGAAAATGTCTCCAGTTCTGTCAATATTGGTTCAAAATTATTGATTTGGTCGCATATTGTAGATCAGAATATTCCCTACAATATTGAGACCAAACCAATAATTTTCGAACCAATATTGACCGAGCTTGAGTCATTCTACCATCTTGCCAGAGGGTCTTCTTCGCTTGGACAGACTATAACATTAAAAGGTAGGCTGAATAGGAAGGTCAATTTGTTTGAATGTATTTGATCGGAAAAACCAAAATAATACTGATATTTACATTTTTACATTTTTACATTTTTACATTTTTACATTTTTTACATTTTTCACATTTTTTTACATTTTTACATTTTTTACATTTCATATGATGAACATGAAATGTAACAAAACAACTTGAAACATATTGTAGACAGTATCTGTCACTAAAAAGTACATTGGTTTCCTAGCTAATGTAACCTACTAACAGCTGATGTAAAGCATCTATTGTCGCTTTTGATTTCAAAAACATCACCTAGGCATAGATAAATAACAACTCCAATTGACTACATCAGCTGTTGGAGCGCACAAGGAGCAGATGAAACCTCCCAAAGTTTCAGCATCCGCTATACTTTCACTCTCTTTGGAAAAATTCACAAAATAATAATTATTTATTCTTATTTATTCGTCTATATACATTTTGAATTATCGATAATTTCGGTATTCAGGTCGATAGTTGAAAGTTTGAGTGACATTCTTATCGAAAACCTTGAAGCGTAATAATTAAGGTGTAGATAATTAAGCAGGTCAATATTCTTTTCATATCTATTCTTCTTCTTCTTCTTCTTCTTCTTCTTCTTCTTCTTCTTCTTCTTCTTCTTCTTCTTCTTCTTCTTCTTCTTCTTCTTCTTCTTCTTCTTCTTCTTCTTCTTCTTCTTCTTCTTCTTCTTCTTCTTCTTCTTCTTCTTCTTCTTCTTCTTCTTCTTCTTCTTCTTCTTCTTCTTCTTCTTCTTCTTCTTCTTCTTCTTCTTCTTCTTCTTCTTCTTCTTCTTCTTCTTCTTCTTCTTCTTCTTCTTCTTCTTCTTCTTCTTCTTCTCCTACTTCTTCTTCAACTTCTTCTCTCCTCCTCCTCTTCTTCTTCTTCTTCTTCTTCTTCCTTCTCTCCACATCATCTTCTTCTTCTTCTTCTTCTTCTTTCATTCTTCTTCTTCTTCTTCTTCTTCTTCTTCTTCTTCTACTTCTTACTTCTACTTCTACTTCTTCTTTCTTCTTCTTCTTCTTCTTCTTCTTCTTCTTCTTCTTCTTCTTCTTCTTCTTCTTCTTCTTCTTCTTCTTCTTCTTCTTCTTTCTTCTTCTTCTTCTTCTTCTTCTTCTTCTTCTTCTTTCTTCTTCTCTTCTTCTTCTTCTTCTTCTTCTTCTTCTTCTTCTTCTTCTCTTCATTCTTCTTCTTCTTCTTCTTCTTCTTCTTCTTCTTCTTCTTCTTCTTCTCATCCTCTTCTTCTTCTTCTTCTTCTTTCTTCTTCTTCTTCTTCTTCTTCTTCTTCTTCTTCTTCTTCTTCTTCTTCTTCTTCTCCTTCTTCTTCTTCTTCTTCTTCTTCTTCTTCTTCTTCTTCTTCTTCTTCTTCTTCTTCTTCTTCTTCTTCTTCTTCTTCTCCTTTTTCTTCTTCTCCTTCTTTCTACCACACGTTTTTCACTATCTATTTCAAAAGACCTGAGTCACCTGTCCCGAATTTCTTATCTTGAAACATTTTTGACAGTCAATTTATCGAATAGTTGACAGTCGAGAGTGTGTATCTCTGGCGGCTCGTGCCCACGAAAAAGGTGAAGTGCCCATATCTTCTACTGTAGAGCACTTCACCTGATTCGTGGGCACTAGCCGTCAGTGGTGTGTATACGATCAATATTATTGGATAATGCATAGTTGGTCAATTTAGTTTTTCTGAACAGTATTTTTCTAGTAATAATATTAAGAGAAAGAAAATTGCTTGTCTAAATCTCAATAATAGGGTTGCTCTTAAGATACCCACTATGTAAATGAACATAGCTTCCTTTAATAGAAGGCCATGTCCCAAAAATTGACAACTATGTAGAGTAGGAAATTGGGTCCATTTAAAAGCATTGAAATCATTTTCCAATCAGCTGTTCTAATGGATGCGTTTCTTGTGTGCGTTCTCCCATTTGACTTGCTGCAAATCATAAGCTATTTTAATAAATAACTGGCTATTCTTAGGGCCGGTTGCACGTACGTTCTGTTGGTTTAATCACCGTGTCAAAGTGGAAAAACGTTCAAATGAATAAAGTATTGAAATGCGATAGTAGTAGCAAAATATTCAAATGCACTTATTCAAAATATATATTAGAATCAATAATTATCTCATTATTGTTAAATGATTTATTCATTTAAAAAAAACACGATCTAGAAATTTCATGCTCATACAACTTTATTGTTGTTAGGTTGGTAGTACCACAAAAATCGAAAATCTTCAGCTGCTATTGTTTTCAGATATTGAAAATTTAATCATCAGCTGATGGTTAGGTTAAAATTTTTAACGCCTCAAACTCTGGCCGATTAGTTTAGTACTGTGAAATTAGTATTCAATTCCAATTAACCAGCTGCTGACCTGTTAAATTTGAAAAAACCGCCATTGAAATTTTTATAACCTCATTTATATCACTGCCTCAATGATAATAAATCTTAACCTGATTCATGAATTTAAAGGCTATAGTTGAATTGATTTAACTTCTTACTTCGACTGGAGGGGAGTCCTCTCTTCAATGGGAGAGAGAGAGAGTCTGCTCAGCCAATAGAATCGAAACGCTAACCGCGCTGTTGTCAACTTTCCAATCCCATACGCAAAGGTGCATTTTTAGGAATGCTCCGAGCAAGGAAGAACTACTAGATTAGCTTGTCTGTGTCTAGTCCGTGGATTGAGGCATTTGAGTAAACTATCAATGAAGCAACGGCAACACTGCGCCAGCTCAATCCCCACATGTTGCTTCTCCCCAGATCCCCCCAAGTAAGAAGTATTTTCAAAACGACTATAGTAATATTTTTAGGCAATAAAATTTAATGTAAATGATGTGTCATCAAGTTTTGTAAACGAAACTATTGAAACTCAAGGCTTTTTTATAATTTATATGTTTCTATTCTCTATTTGAGTTGAGTTAGTTTGCCGTTGCTACAAGATGTCGTTATCCAGGCTAATCACGGCGTTAAAAGTTAACGAAGTTACTAACAACCGGACCTCAATCTTTCTTGCTAATCTCTATCACAACCTATTACAAAAAACACAAAAGGAATTCTATACGATGAGTTTAATGAACGTTTTTCATGGAAATTATGCTCAATGGGAGAAAAACCAAGTCAACATGCATGATTTGTATCTGTACTTAATGCTTTCATATGAAAAGACTGAGACTACGGTGCGACGTTGCCATATTATTAGGGCAGGGACTTCTATTAAAGGAAGCAATGAAATGAAGCACCGTGATTATTATTATTATTATTATTATTATTATTATTATTATTATTATTATTATTATTATTATTACAGAGGAATTGCAATTATTATCAACTATGTATAGGATTAGTATGAAACCTTTATGACATTGAAAAAATTTTGAAAACATGAAATCGAATAGATCTCACTGACAAGTTTAAGAGAAGAAGTAGAAAAAAAAGAAGAAGAAGAAGAAGAAGAAGAAGAAGAAGAAGAAGAAGAAGAAGAAGAAAAAGAAGAAGAAAGAAGAAGAAGAAGAAGAAAGAAAAGAAGAACACAATTGAGGAAAGAAGAAGGTATAAGAAAACAAGAAGTACAAGTAGTTACTTATAAGTAGTAAGTATAATTAACAAGTAGGACGTTATTGAAGTAACATAGTAGCCTACAAGTGGAGATAAAGACCAATCGGATGAATACGTGATAAGGAATAAGAATATACAGGGTGTTTCAGGAGGAATGTGCAATACTTCTCAGGCTGATTCCTTACACCAAGTAGACAAAAAAGTTCCATGGGACCAACCCCAAAAACGCTTTGTTACTGAGATAGCAATGGCGGAAAATTGAGATTTTTCAAAACATATTAATTTTTCTGATTTTTAGAGCTTCACTAAGGTTCTGAAATAATCAATTCCTATGTGAAATTAGCTGAGGAATTCAATGAAACCAGTTTCAAGTTTGTAACTTTAACGGTTATTGAGATAATTGAAAAAATATGCTTAAAAATCGCCATTTTTCAACAATAATGGTTATAACTGGATAAGGATTGATAATAAATAATTGTATTTCTTATTAATGAAAGTTGAAGAGAGTCGGTTTCTAAAGAAAAAGTTGAATGGCGGCGGTTGTGTAAATCTTACCGAAATCTCATAAATAGCGATCAAAAATCGCAAAATCGCAATTTTTTTATAAATTTTTTAGCATATTTTTCCAATTATCACAATAACCGTTGAAGTTAGAAACTTGGAACTGGTTTCATTGAATTCCTCAGCTAATTTTACATAGGAATTATTTCAGAACCTTAGTGAAGCCTCTAAAAAATCAGAAAAATTAATATATTTTGAAAAATCTCAATTTTCTGCCATTGTTATTTCGGTAACAAAGCGTTTTTGAGGGTTGGTCCCATGGAACTTTTTTGTGAACTTGGTGTAAGGAATCAGCCCGAGAGGTATTGCACATTCCTCCTGAATTACTCTGTATATAAGTTGTAATAAAACTGAGAATAAAGAGGAAAATGAATATTGTAGTTAATAGAGAATGAATGGAGAAAACAGAAAAATGGAGTTTATAGAAACAGGAGTTACAACTATATTATTTGAACCAGTTCTAGATTCCTCTTGAGCTTTGAAAGTGGGCAGTTGGCAGGAAGAGGAAGAGAGGAAAGAGAAAAAGAAGAAGGAGAAAGAGAGGAAGAAGAAGAAGTAGTAGAAGAAGAGAGGAAGAAGAAGAAGAGGTAGAAGAAGGGAAACCTGTCTGTCTATCTTTCTAAATGACCGGACTACCGGACATTGAATTCAGAGCGGTTTTTATTGCTAAAAGATTGTTTATAAATGATTGCTTGGCTGAGAGTATGATGGATGGAGAAGAGAAAGAAAAAGAAGAAGAAGAAAAATGAAGAAAGAAGGAGAAGAAGATGGGAGGAGGAGAGAAGAAGAAGTAGGAGAAGATGATGTAGGAGAAGAAGATGAAGAAGGGAGAAGAAGAAGAAGTAGATAAAGAAGAGGAAGAAGAAGAAGAAGAAAAAAAGAAAGAAGAAGAAGAAGGAGGAGATGAGGAGGAGGAGGAGGAGAAGAAGGAGAAGATAAAGATAAAGATGAAGATAAAGGGATAAAGGATAAAGAGTAAAGATAAAGAAGAAAGATAAAGATAAAGATAAGATAAAGATAAAGATAAAGATAAAGATAAAGAAAAGATAAAGATAAAGAAGAAGAAAAGATAAAGATAAAGATAAAGAAAAGAAGGAAGATAAAGATAAAGATAAAGATAAAGATAAAGATAAAGATAAAGATAAAGATAAAGATAAAGATAAAGATAAAGATAAAGATAAAGATAAAGATAAAGATAAAGATAAAGATAAAGATAAAGATAAAGATAAAGATAAAGATGAAGAAGAAGTAGAAGATAGAGCTTATCACAACGAGAGTAATCTTAGCTAAACTGTAAGGCTGAGGCCGCACTGCTGGTGGGTAGAGTCTGGAGGGTGGAGGGTAGTTGGTAAATCTATAGAACATACACACCATCCACAGTAATACATCGTATGAATGGTATGTGTTCAGCCGCCATCTTGAAATTCTTAAATATGGACAACATAACCTCAAAAAACAGAATGACGTCATACCATTCATACGATGTATTACTGTGGATGGTGTGTATGTTCTATAGATTTACCAACTACCCTCCACCCACCAGGCTCTACCCACCGGCAGTGCGGCCTCAGCCTAGTTCCACTCCGCTCTGACCGTCCTGAGTGAGTTTTCTTGAATTGAAGATATCTGATAACCGCCTTTTTCTTTGTTGTCTACTTTACTTTATTTATTATTTGCATAGCTCTCAAATAAAGTCAGAAGACGTGTCAAGTCTGTCCAAGCAAAGAAGACATTCTGGCAAGATGGGAAAATAACTGGAGCTCAATCAATATTCATCCAATAATTATTAATTTGTACTCAAATTGTAGAACACATTTTGCTCTACAATTTGAAACGAAATTTATAATATTTCAACCAATATTGACCGAGCTGTAGTCATTTCCCCATCTTGCCAGAATGTCTTCTTTGCTTGGACAAACTATAGGACCTTGACTGGAGCATAAACTCTTCAAAAAGTGACCTTGACTTGCCTTGCCTCTTGACTTTTGAAAGCGACATTTTATCATCTAGTCAGTATAGTATGTCCATGCAAAGAAGACCCTCCGGCAAGATGGGAGAATGACTCCAGCTAGATCAATATTGGTTCAAATATTATAAATTTAGTCTCAAATTGTAGAGCAAAATGTTTCCTAAAATTTGAGACCAAATTTATAATTTTTCAATCAATATTGGCCGAGCTGGAGTCATTTTCTCATCTTGCCAGAGGGTCTTCTTTGCTTGGACAGACTATACCTGATTTATTATGTTCTTCAGTATGACTTTATTCATGATTTATCAACTACTTTTACGCTTTGTTCGCCTAGTTTTTCGAGGGAATTCGATCTGTCAAATTTTTAACCACTTATTTGTATTCTGACTTCAAAAAGTTTGGCGGTTTCGTCTGTCTCTTGTACGTGATGTAACCTACTAACAGCTGATGTAAAGCATCTATTGTCTCTTCTGATTCCGATAATATCATCCAGGCATAGCAGAATGATAACTCTAATTGACAACATCAGCTGTTGGAGCATACAAGGAGCAAATTTCTGTTGTTGTTCAAAAAACATCATATAGGTCTAGCTGAAAGACTATTCCAATTGACAAGATCAGCTGTTGGAGCGCACACGGTGCAGGTCTAACTTTTTACGTCAGCTATAAAATATCATTGACTAGCCGGCAGGCTCGCTTCGCTCGCCTTCTCCGCCTAGCCAGGGGGCTCCGCCCCCTGGACCCCCGACAGTATAGGAAGTGTGAATGTGTCAAACAGGCTCGATTCGCTCGCCTGCAAAACCTCTGCCAGTGTCAGCTGAGAAAAACAGGCTCGCTTCGCTCGCCTGCAAATTCCATTCAGGAGGGATTCGAAATTTATTGAACATAGCATTTCTGGACCTAATCTGGACCTGTTTACATTTTCTGCCAATTTGTTCTAGAAAAATCTAAGAAAAACTCCGAAAATTCAAAAAATAGTAAAACGCTAATATTAAGCGTAAACTTGGGAAGTATATCGGACATAATTTGAAACTTGATTCAATATCTTCCAAATTAATTCATCTATAATCTTGCTGAACCATTCAATTTACAGTTAGGATTGGTCGTATCAAGGCGGGAGATTATGCATCCCGCAAAACATCTACAATTTAGAAAAACCCTGATAACTGGCGTAATCTTGAACGGATTTCAAAAATATTTTAACACAACATTTCTAGACCTTATCTGAACCTGCCTACCAAATATCAACGTTTTCTACCGATTGGTTCTCGAAAAAATTGAGAAAACGCCGAAAAACTATAGGAAAACTTGAATATTTGGCGTATCCTTATGAAGTTTTTTAAATCCTTTCTTAGCGCGCGTCTAACCGTCCAACTGAACATGCCTGCCAAATTTGAACGCATTCGCTTCAGTGGATTTTTAGTTCTGGTGATGAATGAATCAGTGAATGAATCAGTCACTGCCATTTCGCTTATATAGATATAGATGAGGGTTATCTTGTGAGTTTTGTGAGAGATCTATTATACTATTTCCATTGATTTCTCATCGAATTGAAGTTCATTCATAAGTTTAAGTTCAATCTTATAAATTGATGAATAGCTCTTATCCATAGTATTTTTCCATGAATATATCTGTACATTAAGCCTGTCCAAGCAAAGAAGACATTCTGAGAGAATATGAAGTTGAGAAAATCCAGACTCGGTCAATATTGGTTCAAAAATAATCGATTTGGTCTCAAATTGTAGCCCACATCAAGATGTATCCTATAATTGAAACTAAATTTATCATTTTTGAACCAATATTACAGTTAATATTACAGCTCAGTAGCTGGAGTCATTTTCTCATCTTGCCAGAGGGTCTTCTTTGCTTGGACAGACTATACCCATATTACTTTTCTATGGATATACCTGTAGATTCAGTCTGTCCAAGCAGAGAAGACATTCTGGCAAGATGGTAAATCGACTTCAGCTCTCTTAATATTAGCTAAAAAACTAAAATTTCTTCTCAAATTGTAGAGCAGAATGTTTCTTACAAGATGGGACCATGTTTATAATTTTTGAACCAATATTGACCGAGCTGGAGTCAATTTCCCATCTTACCAGAATGTCTGCTTTGCTCAACCAGAATATACTGATTTTTCATGGAATTTACGTCCAATCATAAGTTATGAATAAATTATGAAGAGTTTATGAATGAATAAATTGTCACATAAAGTATGAATAAATTATGTTTTCCCATCGATATACCTGAAGATATAGTCTGTTCTAACAAAGAAGAAATCCTCGCAAGATGAGGAAATGACTCGGACTCGGTCAATATTGGTTCAATAATTATAGATTTGATCTTCAATTGTAGGAACACTTCTGCTCTACAATTTGAGACCAAATAAATAATTTTTGAACCAATATCGTTCGAGCTGGAGTCATTTTCTCATCTTGCCAGAGGGTCATATTGGTTCAAAAATTATAAATTCGGTCTTAAATTGTAGAGCAGAATGTTCATTACAAGTTGGGACCATGTTTATAATTTTTGAACCAATATTGACCGAGCTGGAGTCATTTCCCCATCTTGCCAGAATGTCTTCTTTGCTTGGACAGGCTAGGGATTCCTCAAAATATTTTCTACAAGTTGGTCCCAAATTAATAATTTTTGAACCAATATTGACCGAGCTGGAGTTATTTCCCCATCTTGCCAGAATGTCTTCTTTGCTTGGACAGGCTAGGGACTCCTTATCCAGTCCATTCATAAGTTGAAACATACTTATGAATGAATAACAGTTCACATAGTATTGTTTATGTATATACCCAGTCTACCGCTATATATATGATGTCATACAACAACCCTTCCCATGAACCCCGAAATATCCCGGACTCACGTGTTATTACACCTGAATAATACACTGACTCTGAATAATGACTCTGAATAAATGACTCTCGACACCTAATTATTGACTGAGTTTTATTGTATTCCTCACAAAAGAACTAAATCCATTCATAGAGTCATTCTAGTATTGTCATTCATGAATATGTCAATGCCTATAGTCTGTCCAAGCAAAGAAGACCCTTTAGCAAGACGAGAAAATGACTCCAGATCTGTCAATATTGGTTCAAAAATTATGAATTTGGTCTCAATTGTAGGAAATGTTCTGATTTACAATTTGAGACCAAATCAATAATTTTTGAACCAATATTGATCGAGCTCGAGTCATTTTCTCAACTTGCCAGAGGGTCTTCTTTGCTTGGGAAGACTAGACCTATTAGGGTAAAACTATTCTATTGGACTGTCAATCATTTAAAGATTTGGTTTCAAGTTCATTCTATCCTGTTTAGTTAGTGGGTGGTATAGAGCTTTTGTTTGAAGACAATAGATTGCCCCATCAACCCTCCCGACATTGTCTGGAGGAGTAAAGAAGACATTCTGCCAAGATGGGGAAATGACTCCAGCTCGGTCAATATTGGTTCAAAAATTAAGATATTGGTCTCAAATTGTAGAGCATCCTGATTCCTACAATTTGAGACACGATTTATAATTTTTGAACCACTATTAACCGAGCTGGAGTCATTTTCCCATCTTGCCAGAATGTCTTCTTTGCTTGGACAGACTATACTATACTTTGTTTTTGATAAATCAATTTTTCTTCATTTGCCATAAATAACATACAGATACATGTTTTGCATTCTAATTACAAATTTGAATAATAAAATCAAAAGTGCATAATTGGATAAAATCAGTATATTTTACAATATAAATTAGTGTGAAAAAATGAGTTAGTAGAGGTTGCAAAGCATTAGTTCGAATTATTTTTGATTTTTAGCTCGACTGCATAACTAAAACTTGTGCGTCAGCCGATATGAATAGTGTAGATTATTAGATCAACTTTTTCGTGAAATTCCCCAACTATTGTTTAAATGAATTTTGCTAATGATTTTACACCTTGTGAGATCGGAATTGAAAAGCAAGAAAAGAAAACAAGTAGAATAAGCGTCTTCCAAAAACAAATTTCTTCTCTTCAAATTCCATTAATAAAAAATACAATTTTATGATTCCTTATCGAGTTATAACCCTTATTGTTGAAAAATGGCGTTTTCCAGCATATTTTTCCAATTATCTCAATAACCGTTAAAGTTACAAACTTGGAACTAGTTTCATTGGATTCCTCACCTAATTAACACAAAAATTGATTATTTTGAAACCGCACTAAAGCCTCTAAAAAATTAGAAAAATTAATATATTTTGAAAAATCTCAATTTTCCGCCATTGTTATCTCAGTAACAAAGCGTTTTTGGGGTTGGTCCCATGGAACTTTTTTGTCTACTTGGTGTAAGGAATCAGCCTGAGAAGTATTGCACATTCCTCCTGAAACACTCTGTATGAAAATGGAACTATAATTCTCCCTGTAGTTCACCAAAAAGAACTTGAAATCCAATGAGAATCCAGATATACAATATTTTATTGAAGTCAGTTAAACTTGTCGATAGTTAGAAAGTATCGAATGTACATTGGAGAAATAAATAATAAACTTGTCGATAGTTAGAAAGTATCGAATGTACATTGGAGAAATAAATAATAGAGCTAGACCACACATTATTGCAATGAGTATTTCTGATAATAAGAACAGAATTTATAAGCTATTGTTTGTAAGATCGGCTTGTAAAAGACTGGAACTTATTGACAATTGTATTTTTAAAATAAAACGAGCAAAGTTCAATAATTCCTATACACTTTCAATATAGGTATAGTTTGTCCAAGCAAAGAAGACCCTCTGACAAGATGGGAGAATGACTCCAGCTTGGTCAATATTGGTTCAAAAATTATCAAATTGTAGGAAACGAATTGATCTACTGTTAAGATCACATTAATTTATAATTCTTGAACAAATATTTTACCTAGCTGGAGTCGTTTTCTCATCTTCCCATTCTTCTTCATCTTCTTCTTCTTCTTGTTCCTTATCTTCCTCCTCTTCTTTCTCCTTTATCGTTATATTCTCATTTTGCTTTTTCTCCTCGTCCTCCATATCTCCTTCAATTTCTTCTTCCATTATCGTTTTAGCATTATCATCTTCATCAGTATCTTCATGTTTTCTTGTTCTTATTATCTTTCTTTTTCATTTCCTCCTTCTTATTTTACTTCTCCATTTTCTTGTTCTTGTTCTTCTTTTTCTCCTTTTTCTTATTTTTTCTTCTTCTTCTGCTTCTTCTTTTTCTACTTCTTCTCCTTCTTCTTTTTATAATCTTTCTCTGCATCATCATCACCATCTTCATCAAGATCATCATCATTATCATTTTATTCTTCTTCTTTCTTCTATTCTCCTCCCTCGTCTTCTTCTTTTTCCTCCTCCTCTTCTTCTTCTTCTTCCACCTCTTCAATATCTACCCCATTCTTCTTTATTTTTCCATCATGAATACATCATCATATTTCTTTTTTGTCACTTTTGACTATTTTGTCTTTAAATGTTGTATACTTCTCCTTCTCCTCTTCTTTTCATATTCCCTCCTCCTCCTCCTCCTCCTCCTCCTCCTCCTCCTCATCCTCCTCCTCCTCCTTCTTCTTCTTCCACTCCTTCCTTTTAAAATTTATCTTCTTCCACATCAAATTCACTTCAGGACATTCTTCATTATATTTTACAATTAAATCCACCTTCTTCTTCTTCTTCTTCTTCTTCTTCTTCCTCCTCCTCCTTTTCTTTTCCTACTTCTACTTCCAACAGCTTTCTAACAAGACCAATAAATAGGATATACTCTGTCCAAGCAAAGAATACCCTCTGGCAAGATGGGAAAATGACTCCAGCTTGGTCAATATTGGTTCAAAAATCATTGATCTGGTCTCAATTGTAGGAAACATTCTGATCTACAATTTGAGACAAAATCAATAATTTTTTATCCAATATTGACCGAGCTGGAGTCATTTTCTCAACTTGCCAGAGGGTCTTCTTTGCTTGGGCAGACGATACCTGGACATTTTACTGCGGTTCTAACTTATTTCCAGCAATTTTGTCCTTTTACTTTAGAATCGGTAACCTTTCCATCGTTCAGCAGATGCCAAATATAAAGGCGGCTAGCTTATGACCGTTATTGAGTCTCAGCTCTGTCAGAATAGTCGCCGAGCCGTCCACGGGAGTTCATCGGAACAAGAACGACCTTACCTATACTAATTCGCTCTCGGAGACAGCTTTAGACTGTCCTGACAGAGCCGAGGATTAATAAAGGTCACAAACCAAGCGACTCAATATCCTGTGTCAATTTCACTTAACTAGGCTTTGAACTAAATGATAAGTGAACAAAGAACAATGCAATAAAAAATTAAGAGAAAGGAGTCTATTGGACATAATTATTAGTGATTGTCTTTACAATAACCTCAAATATCATTACAAAAAATAATTCTCCATACAGTACGTCATATACGGGGTGTTTCAGGAGGAATGTGCAATACTTCTCAGGCTGATTCCTTACACCAAGTAGACAGAAAAGTTCCATGGGACCAACCCCCAAAAACGCTTTGTTACCGAGATAACAATGGCGGAGAATTGAGATTTTTCAAAAAATATTAATTTTTCTAATTTTTTAGTGGCTTTAGTGAGGTTGTAAAATAATCAATTCCTATGTAAAATTACCTGAGGAATTCGACAAAACATAGCACAAGTGATAAATTTGTATTTAGTAGCGATTTTGCGATTTCGTTCGCTATTTCTGAGATTTAGGTAAGATTTACACAAACGCTGCCATTCAACTTTTTCTTAAGAATCCGAATCTCTTCAACTTCCATTAATAAAAAATACTAATTTATGATTCCTTAACCAGTTATAACCCTTATTGTTGAAAAATGGCGTTTTCTAGCATATTTTCCCAATTATCTCAATAACCGTTGAAGTTACAAACTTGGAACTGGTTCCATTGAATTCCTCAGCTAATTTTACATAGGGATTGATTATTTTAGAACCTTACTGAAGCCTCTAAAAGATTAGAAAAATTGATATTTTTTGAAAAATCTCAATTTTCCGCCATTGTTATCTCAGTAACAAAGCGTTTTTGGGGGTTGGTCCCATGGAACCTTTTTGTCTACTTGGTGTGAGGTATCAGCCTGAGAAGTATTGCACATTCCTCCTGAAACACCCTGTATGGTCTGTCCAAGTAAAGAAGACCCTCTGGCAAGATGGGAAATCACTCCAGCTTGGTCAATATTCGTTCAAGTTATGGTCTTAATAGTAGATCAAATTGTTTCAAAAATTTGAGATCAAATTGATTATTTTTGAACCAATATTGACCGAGCTTGAGTTATCCTCACATCTTGCCAGAGGGTCTTTTTGCTTGGACAGATAATACTTTATATACTGTAGTTGTTGTTAACCAAGGTGTAAAGAATAGTAGAGGTGGGGCTGATTGAAACAGCTGGCTGGGAAAGCTATGATACTGACGTCACGGAGTTCCTCTGGTAAAAAATTTAGCATTGATTGCCCTATCCTTGACGAAAAATCGTACGCTTTTTTCAATTTACGAGATACAGAATTTTTTAATAGATAAGTTTCATATATAATTTTTTCTTATTTCATTGAAAAAATACAATTGAAGGAACGAAAAAATGAGCTTTTAGAGAATTTCAAGACCTACATTTTAAATGATTCAAATCTTTATCATACTTGACTTTAACATGAGAAAAAGTCCGTTAACGTTTCTCGGGAATGCTCGCAGCTGAGATAATGCAATAAATTATGAGTAGCAATGCTATTATAAGATACATTTATAATATCATTGCATTTGATAGCATTGCCAACCATAATTGCAATAGACCACATTTGGCAAGAAGGGAAAATGACTCCAGCTCGGTCAATATTGGTTCAAAAATTATAAATTTGGTCTCAAATTGTAGAAAATCTTTCTGCTCTACAATATTTGAGGCTATATTCATAACTTTCAAACTTACATTCACCAAGCTGGAATGCCATTATCTAGCTCTTGCATTATGGGTTATGGATTATCAGCTGTATTATATTATATTGTATTATATTATATTATTATATATTATATTATATGGGTTGTGCATTCTCCTGGATTCAGGAGATTCAGGATTCAGGATTCAATCATGGATTTTCATGCCAGAATGTCTTCTTTGCTCGACCGGACAGAAAAATGTAAACAAAACAAAAAATCTTGATCTAAAATGTCAAATGCCGGTACAAAGGTCAAAGAATGCAGGTTTGAATGTCAAATAGGTTTTTCAAATTTGTCTCATAAGGAGTTATGCCGATAAAAATAAGACACACTGTCCAAATATCATGTGGCTGATTTCTTTATGTGTGTCTGTCCTGATCGAGAAATGTCAAGGACGAAGGAGAAGAAGTTGAAGAAGGAGAAGAAGAAGAAAAGAAGAAGAAGAAGAAGAAGGAGGAGGAGGAGGAGGAGGAGAAGAAGAAGAAGAAGAAGAAGGAGAAGAAGAAGAAGAAGAAGAAGAAGAAGAAGAAGAAGAAGGAGGAGGAGGAGGAAGAGGAGGAGGTGGAGAAGAAGAAGAAGAAGAAGGAAAAAAGAAGAAGAAGAAGAAGAAGAAAAGAAGAAGAAGAAGAAGAAGAAGAAGGAGAAGAAGAAGAAGAAGAAGAAGAAGAAGAAGAAGGAGGAGGAAGAGGAGGTGGAGAAGAAGAAGAAGAAGAAGAAGAAGAAAAGAAGAAGAAGAAGAAGAAGAAGAAGAAGAAGAAGAAGGAGGAGGAGGAGGAGGAGGAGGAGGAGGAGAAGAAGAAGAAGAAGAAAAAGGAGGAGGAGGAGGAGGAGGAGGAGGATTAGATTAGATTCCATTATACATTTAGATAGCAACAAAATATTTATGCTTAGTTTTTAGATTACAAGAGTTGTCATTGAATATTTCATTTTTACAAGTTACGCACTAATTTCGATATTTTACACTACAATTTTTACAGGTTATACTATAATCCATTCAACGAGAGAGGTTACATGTGAATGCAAAAATCATAGAACAATTATCCAAACAATAAAATGCTACTTGCTTGCAATCTTTCTTGTTGTACATTAAAATATCTAAATGAATTGGCGAAGTTTGGACATAAAAGAGAGAGAGAGAGAGAGAAGTACAGTGAGAGATTTAGTTAGAATCTAATAATAAGGAGATAATCAGTTATACAGGGTGTTTCAGGAGGAATGTGCAATACTTCTCAGGCTGATTCCTTACACCAAGTAGACAAAAAAGTTCCATGGGACCAACCCCCAAAAAAGCTTTTTTACCGAGATAACAATGGCGGAAAATTAAGATTTTTCAAAAGATATCAATTTTTCTAATTTTTTAGTGGCTTTAGTGAGGTTCTAAAACAATGAGGATCATAAAATTGTATTTTTTATTGATGGAAGTTGAAGAGAGTCGGATTCTAAAGAAAAAGTTAAATGGCGGCGATTATTGAGATAATCTCAGAAATAGCGATCAAAAATCGCAAAATTGACAAAACATAGCACAAGTGATGAATTTGTGTTTAGCAGCGATTTTGCGATTTTTGATCGCCATTTCTGAGATTTGGGTAAGATTTACACAATCGCCGCCATCTAACTTTTTCTTTAGAATCCGACTCTCTTCAACTTCCATTAATGAAAAATACAATTTTATTATTCCTTATCCAGCTATAACCATTATTGTTGAAAAATGGCGTTTTCTAGTATATTTTTTCCAATTATCTCAATAACCGTTGAAGTAACAAACTTGGAACTGGTTTCATTGAATTCCTCACCTAATTTTACATAGGAATTGCATATTTTAGAACCTCACTAAAGCCTCTAAAAAATTAGAAAAATTAATATATTTTGAAAAATCTCAATTTTCCGCCATTGTTATCTCGGTAACAAAGCGTTTTTGGGGGTTTGTCCCATGGAACTTTTTTGTCTACTTGGTGTAAGGAATCAGCCTGAGAAGTATTGCACATTCCTCCTGAAACACCCTGTATAGAGTATGTATATGTATAATTGGTTATAAGAGTATGTAGGCCTATAGGAGTGGAGTTGATGAGATTTTGATGGAGTAACGAATGAAGAGCGATAGAGAGAGAACTTGAGAGAGAGAGAGAGAGAGAGAGAGAGAGAGAGAGAGCGTGAGAGAGCTAGAGAGAGAGAGAGTTAGAAGAAAGAACAAGAGAGTATGAACAAGTTGATCTTTTGACCGTAGGTTCAAGTTGCTTTTATTTTTTCCAACTTGTCAGAAACTGGTTCAGTTCATAGGGGCGGTGATGCATTACCTGTGGCTACCACTTGCCAAGAAATCAGAGTACGGAATTTGTGTTTGAAAAGAGGAAGCTCTTTGATACCGAACTGGCCCTTTGATACGCAACTGGCTATGTTTATTAGATACGCAGCTGACTCTTTGTTTGTCTGTTTCCTGAGGGTGAACCCACATGAGTTTATTGGCTTGTGTGTGGCTGAGGCCGCACTGCCGGTGGGTAGAGCCTGGAGGGTGGAGGGTAGTTGGTAAATCTATAGAACATACACACCATCCACAGTAATACATCGTATGAATGGTATGTGTTCAGCCGCCATCTTGAAATTCTTAAATATGGACAACATAACCTCAAAAAAACAGTATGACGTCATACCATTCATACGATGTATTACTGTGGATGGTGTGTATGTTCTATAGATTTACCAACTACCCTCCACCATCCAGGCTCTACTCACCGGCAGTGCGGCCTCAGCATTAGAGAGTTGAGAAGGAGAGAAGAAGAGGAAGAAGAAGAAGAGGAGGAGAAAGAAGAAGAAGAACAAGAAGAAGTAAAAGAAATACTACCAAAAAGTCAGACAGTAGTGGAAGCAGAGTTGGTTCACGACTTCATTGAATGCTTCTCAAAATGTGGCTTCTCTTTAATAAGCATATCACGATTCAACAAGCTTTTCCGTCTACTCACCTTCCTCTTCTTCTTCTTCTTCTTCTTCTCT
>CM029559.1:4387039-4414539 GCA_017141385.1 Sogatella furcifera | reverse complement strand
AAAGAAGACCCTCTGAGAAGATGGGGAAAATGACTCGGTCATTTTGAGATCGGTCAATATTGGTTCAAAAAACATTGATTTAGTCACGAAATATTTCCTAGAATTTGAAATCAAATTGATAGTTTTTGAACCAATATTGAGTGAGGTTGAGTCATTTTCTCATTTTGCCAGAGGGTCTTCTTTACTTGGACCGACTATTTGCTTATTATATAGAATACTATACAGTAAATTAGCTCATTCTATAGCTATACTATAAATAACCAATATTAGCTATTTTATCTATATTATAACTTCTTTGGAAAGAAATAACATGAAAACTTCTTAAACATCTAAAATAAATAGTCTTTTCACTATTGATGTATTACTTTGAGGCTGAGGCCGCACTACCGGTGGGTAGAGCCTGGAGGGTGGAGGGTAGTTGGTAAATCTATAGAACATACACACCATCCTAAGTAATACATCGTATGAATGGTATGACGTCATTCTGTTTTTTGAGGTTATGTTGTCCATATTTAAGAATTTCAACTCAACCATAAGCTAGCTTCCGTAACCAAGTGAAGATGCAGAACACCTCCGAATAACAAGCAGTTAATCAGTTAGGCTGAGGCCGCACTGCCGGTGGGTAGAGCCTGGAGGGTGGAGGGTAGTTGGTAAATCTATAAAACATACACACCATCCAATGAATGGTATGACGTCATTCTGTTTTTTGAGGTTATGTTGTCCATATTTAAGAATTTCAAGATGGCGGCTGAACACATACCATTCATACGATGTATTACTGTGGATGGTGTGTATGTTCTATAGATTTACCAACTACCCTCCACCCACCAGGCTCTACCCACCGGCAGTGCGGCCTCAGCCTGAAAGCTATGAAATGATAAAGACAGGGTTAATGAATGTTAGTTCCACAGCAATAACAAATTGTAGGCAGAAACGAATATACTCTGTCCAAGCTAAGAAGACCCTCTGAGAAAATGCTAAAGCTCGGTCAATATTGGTTCAAAAAACATTGATTTGGTTATCAAATTGTAGATCATAATGTTTCCTTCGATTGAAACCAAATTAATTAGTTTTGAATCAATGTTGACCGAGCTGGAGTCATTTCCTCATCTTGCCAGAAGGTCTACTTTGCTTGGGCAGAGTGGAGTAATCGTAATGACTGAGATTGCAAATACTATGATATTGATATCCCCTATATTAGTTTCCTTACTGTAATAATCTATATCTATAAAAGCGAAATGGCACTGACTGACTGATTCATTTATTCATTCATCACCATAACTAAGAATCCACTGAATCGAATGAGTTCAATTTTGGCAGGCATGTTCAGTTGGACGTTTAGACGCGCGCTAAGAACGGATTTTAAAAACTTTTCAAGGATACGCCAAATATTTGAGTTTTTAGGCGTTTTCCTCATTTTTTCGAGAACCAATCGGTAGAAAATGTTGATATTTGGTGGGCAGGTTCAGATAAGGTCTAGAAATGTTGTCTTAGAATATTTTTGAAATCCTTTCAAGATTACGCCAGTAATCAGGTTTTCAAAATTGTTGATGTTTGCGGGTTGCATATCTTCCGCCTTGATACGACCAATCCTTGATGTAAATTCAATGGTTCAGCGAGATTGTAGATGAACTAATTTGGAAAATATTGAATCAAGTTTTGATCTGATACTGTCGAGGGTCCAGGGGGCGGAACCCCCTGGCTAGGCGGGGAAGGCGAGCGAAGCGAGCCTGCCGGCTAGTTTACTATGAAATACAGTCTCAGTCTCATGAGATATCAGGTGAGTCAAAATTAATTAGTCCCAAAATATCAGTTCACTTCACATATACTGAAACAAATATTAATTGCAATTATGGTCGGTCATAGTAACGTTTCTATTCTGGTATAGCCTGCCCAAGCAAAGAAGACATTCTGGCAAGATGGGAAAATGCCTACAGCTCAATCAATATTGGTTCAAAAGTTGAAAAATTGATCTCAAATTGAAGATCAGAATGTCTCCTGAAATTTGAGACCAAATTTTTCAATTTTTAACCAACATTGACCGAGCTGGAGTCACTTTCCCATCTTGCCAGAATGTCTTCTTTGCTTGGTAATGAGGTCGATACAGACGAATAATTCGAAATAATTGCCCACTAATTAGAGCTACCTGAGAATTGGTTAGCAGTGCGAAAAAGTGAATGTTGAGGAGAAGGAGGAGGAGGAGGAGGAGGAGGAGGAGGAGGAGGAGGAGGAGGAGGAGGAGGAGGAGGATGAAGAGGAGGAGGAGGAGGTGGAGAAGGAGGAGGAGGAGGAAGAGGAGGAGGAGGAGGAGGAGGAGGAAGAGGAGGAGGAGGAAGAGGAGGAGGAGGAGGAGGAGGAGTAGTATCATACGAAGAAAAACCCTTATAGTCGGCGCAACCTAAATTGACGAAAACCCCCTCCACCCAAGAAATAGCTACGTTGTCATTTTGCGTGAAATTTAAACTTCTCCTAACGCAAACACATTCAACTGAATGTTAAAAGTGACAGGGTAGCTTCGGAAAAATCACGCGGTGTTGTGAAACTCACTATTTTTATGATAAACCAGCTGTTCGCAGCTCGAATACCCAAGTCGATCAGCTTCAATAACTCCAATCTTTAACATACAATGATTCATGCATATACCGCTCTTCTTACTTTGAAACTCTTGAGAGGCCAAATTACGATCTTCCGACTATTTTCGACATTTGGAAAAATAATTTCAATTGTTTTTGAACAACTTTCTCGCTTTCACAACCCAATTATCACCTCAAACAAAAACGTTTCTAGATCATCGAAAATTTCATGTTTTCTGTTCGAGTAGACCTGACATTGGAAAACATATTCATTAATTGAAACATAATTATTAGTCGTATATAGAAAATTCAAAAACCATTAGAAAGCTCGAATTCTCCTTGTCATTTTGATATAAAAACCCTTTTTTTTTTACTACAACCCATGATTGTGAGAAAAGTGATATACAAAAAAAAGTAATATTTTCGCGATTTTTATTTTTTTTTTCAAAAAAATCAAATTTCCTTTGAATCCTTCTACCTAGGAACTTTTTTAATACTACTGGAATATCAAGGATAAAATTCTTCGTCTAGATATGGGGTTCAATCGCGAATTTGAAGATGTTCCAATTTCACACAATCTGGCAACATAGATATTTCTCAGGTGAAGGGGGTTTTCGTCAACTTTGATTGCGCCGACTATAGGCTGAGGCCGCACTGCTGGTGGGTGGAGTGTGGAGGGTGGAGGGTAGATGGCAAATCTATAGAACACCATCACAGATCACAGATACACACTATCCACAGTAATACATCGTATGAATGGCATATGTTCAGCCGCATCAATCTCAATCCGCACCGAATTTCAATCTTGAAATTCTTAAATATGGACAACATAACCTCAAAAAACAGAATGACGTCATACCATTCATACGATGTATTACTATGGAAGGTGTGTATGTTCTATAGATTTAACAACCACCCTCCACCCACCACGCTCTACCCACCGGTAGTGCGGAATCAGTATTAGAGAGTTGAGAAGAATTTTTAGAAGAGGAGAAATTAGAAGAATAAATGAAGAAGAAGAAGAAGAGGAGAAATAGCAAGATAAGAAGAAAGAGAAGAAGAAGAAGAAGAAGAAAAAGAAGAAGAAGAAAGAAGGGAAGAAGAAGAAGATAGGGGAGGAGGAAGAGAAGGAGGAGACGAATGTGGAGGAAAAGGTGAAGATAAAGTACAAATAAATTTGAAGAAGAACAAGTGGAGAGATTAGAAAAAGGTGGAGGAGAATTGGAAGGGGACGAATTTGGAGAAGAACAAGGAGAAGAAGAAGAAGAAGAAGAAGAAGAAGAAGAAGAAGAAGAAGAAGAAGAAGAATGAGGAGTAAAGAAATAAATTGTTGTGAAGAGAAAGGATAACGCTTGGTCATCCTTTGGTGATTGTACTGTATGACCTGGCAACGGTCATCTTGGCTATTAAGTACAGAAGAACTAGGCGAAGGAGAAAAAGAAGAAAAAGAAGAGAGAAGAAGAGAGAAGAAGAAGAACAAGAACAAGACAAGAGGAGGAAGAAGAAGAAGAAGAAGAAGAAGAAGAAGAAAAAGTAGAAGAGAAAGAGAAGGAGAGAATTATTAGATCCAATAGTTGAGTAGAATCTCGGCTCGGTCAATATATATTTAAAAACTATATATTTGGTCGTGACAGCCCATGAAGGGCCCAGGCCTACCAGCTGGTTGCCAGTTTCACTCCACTATACAGCAGAGGTGAATAATCATCAACCAGGATAGAGGTAACATGTGGTTAGCAAGTTGATCCTCTCAACCATAAGCTAGCTTCCGTAATCAAGTGAAGATGCAGAACACCTCTGAATAACATGCAGTTAATCAGTTAGAGTGTAATGCAACAATTACTATTCCTCCAGAAACGGGAAACGACTGACTGTCTTCACTAACGACAGCCAATCTCCCAAAAGAGGTAATGAATTACATAATATTCTGATAATAGTATAAATTATAGTTATTTAGGGGGTGGCGTAGCTGAGTGGGTTGAGTGCTGGCGTCGCAACCCAAAGGTCCCGGGTTCAAACCCAGGTCAGACCAGAAATTTTTCTCAAGCCACTTCCCCGTGTTTCGGATGGACACGTTAAGCCGTCGGTCCCGGCTGCCTAAAAACAGTCGTTAAGTCATGTCAGAGGCCCTGAAATTGATCAGGAGCGACCTGAAAACTCTGACACCAGACCTGAGCCAGCCAGGATACGCGAATAATAATAATATATAGTTATTTACACTTGAAAATGACTATATAGCCGAAACATAAAAATATAATAGTGTAAAACAAAAATATCAAAAAGAGGTACTTTGATTTCAATTATTTAAATTTTAATGAATACAGAAGTCCTAGGACAAAATAAGTATCTATAATAGTATGGAAGATGGGGGCTAGGGAGAAGAAGAACAAGGGAGAATCAGAAAAAGAAGGGGTAAGGATGAGGAGGAGAAGAGATAAAATGAATAAATGTGATGATGAAATAGGAGAGTCATTGTCAACATTTGACCTCAGAGAAGAATAAGATCTAGAAAAAAGAATGTTGGAAAGACATCATAGAAAAAACAGGTGATCGAATAATGGGTTTGGTTGACCACTGGAAGATGATGAAGAAGAAGAAGAAGAAGAAGAAGAAGAAGAAGAAGAAGAAGAAGAAGGAGAGGAAAAGAGAAGAAGAAGAAGAAGAAGGAAGAAGGAGAAGAAGAAGAAGAAGAAGAAGAAGAAGAAGAAGAAGAAGAAGAAGAAGAAGAAGAAAAAGAAGAAGAAGAAGAGAAGAAGAAGAAGAAGAAGAAAGAAGAAGAAAGAAGAGAAGAAGAAGAAGAAGAAGAAAAAGAAGAAGAAAAGAAGAAAAAAGGAGAAGAAGAAGAAGAAGAAGAAGAAGGAGGAGGAGGAGGAGGAGGAGAGGATGGAGGAAGGAGAAGAGAGAGAAGAAGAGAGTGAAGAAGAAGAAGAAGAAGAAGAAGAAGAAGAAGAAGAAGAAGAGAGAAGAAGAAGAAGAAGAAGAAGAAGAAGAAGAAGAAGGAGAAGAAGAATAAGTCATTTCAGTAGATTGAGTATGATGAGAGGAAGATGTATTAGTAGAGAGATGAATAGATTTTGAAGGACAAGAAGGAGAGTGAGGAGAAGAAGAAGAAGAAGAAGGAGATTGAGGAGAAGAAGAAAAAAAGAAGAAGAAGAAGAAGAAGAAGAAGATAAGTGTGAGAAAGCAGGTGTCAAAAGAGAGGAAGCCATTGAAGATTTGTAAAGCACGTAGAAAATATGAAGAAGAAATATGGATAGGATGACTGGTCGCTTTTACTACTAGATTTCTTTACAATGTCGTGCCTTTCCAAGTTCTTCTTCTTTCTCTTACTCTTGTTATTGTTCTTCTTGCTCTTGTTCATGTTCTTCTTCTTTTTCATCTTCTTGTTTTTCTTCTTCCTCCTTCCATTCTTCTCCTTCTTTCTTTTCTCCTTCAAGTCCCTCTTTCTCTTACATTCTGCATCAAATTCTACATGTTGTGAAGATGATCTTCATCCTGTTCTGATAATAATTATTTACAAATCATACAAATTTCAAATTCAAAATTATTGCGTTATTTTTCTCTCCTTGTTGCTTTCTTGTATTTTCCTTTTTACTTTTCCCGTTCTCTGCCTCCTTCTTCTCATCCTCCTCTTCCTACTCCCAATTCTCATTCTCCTCCTTCCTCTATTCTCACTTCTCCTCCTCCTCCTCCTCCACCTTCTCCACAACACCCTCCTCCCCCGCTTCCTCCTCCTCTTCCTCCTCCTAGTCCTCCTCCTCTTCCGCCTCCTCCTCCTCGTCCTCGTCCTCCTTCTCCTCCTCCTCCTCCTCCTCGTCCTCCTTCTCCTCGTCCTCCTCCTCCTCCTCCTCCTCCTACTCCTTTTTCTCCTACTCCTTTTTTTCTTACTCCTCCTCCTCCTCTTCCTCTTTCCCCTTCTTCTCCTCCTCCTCCTCCTCCTCCTCCTCCTCCTCTTCCTCTTCTCCCTTCTCCTGCCCCTCCTCCTCTTCCTTCTCTACCTTCTCCTCTCACTTCTCCTCTTTCTACTCCTACTTGTGGGTTGAGTGGAAGAGGAGGCTTTCATTCCTCAACTTCACCCACAAACTCTTGCAAAATTTTAGTAATATAAACTCTTGCAAAGTGTAATATAAAGTCGTTTATTCATCCATCCATCTATCCTCCACCTCCTTCTCCTCCTCATTCTCCTCCTCCTCCTCCTCCTCCTCCTCCTCCTCCTCCTCCTCCTCCTTATCCTTCAACTCTCTCGATTCAAGACATCCAAACGTGGTGCCAAGTTTGTTCACACATCATATTTCTACATGTCATCTCTTTTGTTGACTTTGTTGAATGGAAAAGGAATTTGCATGAGAAAAACAAACTCAAAAAGGATCAAGCAGTAAGAGAATAGTAGAGAATACAAGAGGAGAATGCTTTACAAAAGAGTTTGGTACATTACAGATAGCATGTAATCTAACTTATGCTTTAAAATGTCGTATGTTGCCTTTGAAGGTATTGTGTGGTCTAGAATTTTTTGTTACTTCTTCGTCTTCTTCTTTTTCTTCTTCTTCTTCTTCTTCTTCTTCTTCTTCTTCTTCTTCTTCTTCTTCTTCTTCTTCTTCTTCTTCTTCTTCTTCTTCTTCTTCTTCTTCTTCTTCTTCTTCTTCTTCTTCTTCTTCTTCTTCTTCTTCTTCTTCTTCTTCTTCTTCTTCTTCTTCTTCTTCTTCGCAATCTAAGTTGACGAAAACCCCCTCCACCCAAGAAATATCTACGTTACGAGATTGTGTAAAATTGGAACATCTTCAAATTCGCGATCAAACCCCATATCTAGACGTAGAATTTTATCCTTGATATGCCAGTAGTATTAAAGTTCTTGGGTAGAAGAATTCAGAGGAAATTTGATTTTTTTGAAAAAAATTAAAAATTGCGAAAATATTACTTTTTTTTGTATATCACTTCTCTCACAATCATGGGTTGTAGTAAAAATAAAGTTTTTTATATCAAAACGACAAGGAGAATTCGAGCTTTCTAATGGTTTCTGAATTTTCTATATCCGACCAATAATTATGTTTCAATTAATGAATATGTTTGTCAATGTCGAGTCAACTCCATCAGTAAACATGAAATTTTCGATGATCTAGAAAATTTTTTGTTTGAGAAGATAAGTGGGTGGTGAAAGCGACAAAATTGTTCAAAAACAATTGAAATTATTTTTCCAAATGTCGAAAATAGTCAGAAGATCGTAATTTGGCCTCTCAAGAGTTTCAAAGTAAGAAGAGCGGTATATGCATGAATCATTGTATGTTGAAGATTGGAGTTATTGAAGCTGATCGACTTGGATATTCGAGCTGCGAACAGCTGGTTTATCATAAAAATAGTGAGTTTCACAACACTTCGTGATTTTTCCGAAGCTACGCTGTCACTTTTAACATTCAGTTGAATGTGTTTGCGTTAGTTGAAGTTTCAATTTCACGCAAAATGGCAACGTAGCTATTTCTCGGGTGGAGGGGGTTTTCGTCAACTTAGATTGCGCCGACTATAGTTCATTATTCCAACTGACCATCAAGCAATAAGGCAGAGGTCAATATAGTAATGTGCTAAACTTCTTTCAAAAAGAAAGCACCAGTCACGGTGCTACTAATAAATCTCCATTCTCTTCATCAATTCATCCTCCTTCTCCTTCCACTTCTTCTCTTCATCGTCTTTTGTCCTCTTTCTTCTTCTTCCTCTCCTTGTATTTTCTTCCTTCTTCTTCTTCTTCTCTTCTTCTTCTTCTTCTTCTTCTTCTTCTTCTTCTTCTTCTTCATCTTCTTCTTCTTCTTCTTTTTCTTCTTCTTCCTCTTCTTCTTCCTCTTCTTCTTCTTCTTCTTCTTCTTCTTCTTCTTCTTCTTCTTCTTCTTCCTCTCCTTCGTTTTTTTATCCTCTTTCTCTTTTCTCATGTTTCCTCTCTTTCCTTCTTGTTTTGCCTTTTTCACCCACGTTCCTTAACCAACTATTTCATTAATTTTATATTTTTCGTTTTCCTCTTCTTGTCCTTTTATTCGTCGTTCTTCTTCATGAACGTCTTTTCCTTCTTCTTCTTCTTCTTATTTAATCATTATTCAACCTTCATCCAATACTTTTTCCTCTTCTTCTCCTCAGCCTCATCTTCCTCCTCTACCTCTCCTTGATCTTCTTCTTCATCTCCCTCTTCTTTTCCAACTTGTTCTTCATCTTCATTTTCTTCTACATATTCTCCACCACCATCTTCTTCAATCTATTCTTCCTTGGGCCGGTTGTTCGTAACTTCGTTAACTTTTAACGCCGTGATTAGCCTGGATAACGACATCTTGTAGCAACGGCAAACTAACTCAACTCAAATAGAGAATAGAATCATATAAATTATTAAAAAGCCTTGAGTTTCAATAGTTACATTTACAAAACTTGATGACACATCATTTACATTAAATTTTATTGCCTAAAAATATCACTAGCCTTTAAATTCATGAATCAAGTTAAGATTTATTATCATTGAGGCAGTGATATAAATGAGGTTATAAAAAATTTCAATGGCGGTTTTTTCAAATTTAACAGGTCAGCAGCTGGTTAATTAGAATTGAATACTAATTTCACAGTACTAAACTAATCGGCCAGAGTTTGAGGCGTTAAAAATTTTAACCTAACCATCAGCTGATGATTAAATTTTCAATATCTGAAAACAATAGCAGCTGAAAGTTTTCGATTTTTGTGGTACTACCAACCTGACTACAATAAAGTTGTATGAGCATGCAAATTCCAGATCGTGTTTTTGTTTCAATAAATAAATAATTTATACAATAATGAGATAATTATTGATTCTAATATGTATTTGGAATAAGTGAATTTGAATATTTTGCTACTACTATCGCATTTCAATACTTTATTAATTTAACGTTGTTCCACTTTGACACGGTGAAATAACGCTGATTAAACCTACAGAACGTACGTGCAACCGGCCCCTTATCATTTTCATTGTCTATCTCTCTTTAACCTCCTCCCCTCACTACCTACTACACATTCTCCTCCTTCATATTCTTCACCTTTTTTTCTGCTTCTTCTTCTTCTCTCTCATCTCTTCCCACTTCTTCTTCTTCTCCTTCGTTAACTTCGTTATAAGCTACCGACAAAATTGCATGGTCACTACCAACTAATGATAATTATATTGCACCCACTATATAGGCTACATGAATAGTCTTGTCGAGCAAAGAAGACATTCTGGCGAGATGGAAAAACGTCTTTACCTGTATACTTTAGTAGTATAGTGGAGTTATATGGCTGTATACTGCTATTCAGTGCAGTAAAATATTTATAGGTTAGTAATTTTCAAAGTATGAAATTTAAACAGGTGGTTAGCGTATGGGAAGAAGAAGAAGAAGAAGAAGAAGAAGAAGAAGAAGAAGAAGAAGAAGAAGAAGAAGAAGAAGAAGAAGAAGAAGAAGAAGAAGAAGAAGAAGAAGAAGAAGAAGAAGAAGGAAGATTAGAAGAAGAAGAAGAAGAAGAAGAAGAAGAAGAAGAAGAAGAAGAAGAAGAGGAAGAGGAAGAAGAAGAAGAAGAAGAAGAAGAAGAAGAAGAAGAAGAAGAAGAAGAAGAAGAAGAAGAAAAGAAGAAGAGAAGAAGAAGAAGAAGAAGAAGAAGAAGAAGAAGAAGAAGAAGAAGAAGAAGAAGAAGAAGAAGAAGAAGAAGAAGAGGAAGAGGAAGAAGAAGAAAGAGTAGAAGAAGAGAAAAAAAGCGGAAGAAGTAAAAGGAGAAACATTGAGAAGACTTTAGTGATAGAAACCCAATGTAGGTAATCTAAAAAATATTGTTTTCCAAAACCCATTCACGAAATAATTTATATTTTTTATTGAAATTTATTAGATGAGGAATCGCCTTCATACAAAATTTAACATTTCTTCCAATAATATAAATATTAGAATATTCTTGATGTATTTAGTATATAAACCACTAATTCTCGATCAAATTCAAGCAATAAAATATAGTATATTACATAATGAGTTTGGAAAAGGCGTTTTTACAAACAAATAATTATGTTCTCCAAACGAGCGGTACGCGAGTTTTGATAATAATTATGAGTTTGTAAACTTTTCCACACAAATTATGTACATTTTTTTCGTCATACTAGACTGAGAAGGATTTATTAAAACCTCAAACAACTGAAAACATCAACTGAAGCCAACATAACCTCAACACAACACTAGTGAACAAACGCACACAGTGAACTGTCATGGCGGCTCGTTCAACTCGTTTATTCATATGTTGGAGTTCAGAAAAAACAGCTGGGCTAGATTTTCAGTGCTGTAATTATCATCGTGATGATGACTAGTGCTGTAATAATCATCAAAATGATTATTCCCGCATTCAGAACAGCTGATCTTTGATTCTCCTGTAAACGGCAATTTTCCAAACGCAAATCTAGCTTGGAAAGTTGTGTATTACATACGAGTATGGCGAAAAAAATATTATTGTTTTAAATATGATATATTCTATCTGAGATCTCTGATAAGTATTACAGTATAAATTATTGTTTAACAATATTATTAAATTCATATTCATATGGAATATTAAGCAATAAGATGGTCTTGAAAAAACAATAAGATACATCTCATAGACTTATTATATTTTAATATTTCCTAAATTTTGTTGAAATATTATACGCATCATCATTATACCCATTCACGATCACTTGAGACGAAATAAACAAACTTTTTGCACGTGTCTGCGGGTAAAGTGAGGTATTACTTCATGCGACGGTCGGCCGCAGTCGAACAGCTGTAGCCAATCACAGTTCTTGGCTTTTCCTCAAGCTCCAACAAAAATAGCTACCCGTACATGCAAAACGTTTCTTTATTTCATCTCAAGTGATTGTGAAAAGGGTATAGTTGGTCTTGAAAAACCATAATATCTATCTCCTATTGTTTAGAATTATAAATTATGAAGAATTCTTAAGTCCACAAACACTTCGCTGATGCTTTGAAAAAATTTTTTCCAATCGATTGAAATTCATCACCATTTGTCTGACAGATGAGTCTTTTGAATACCAATAAGGAACTCTTCCTATATCAAACAAGGTATAGTCTGTACAAGCAAAGAAGACATTCTTGCAAGATGGGAAAATGTCTCCAGCTCGAACAATATTTGTTCAAAAATTATCAATTTGATCTCAAATTGTAGAAAACATTATGTTCTACAATTTGAGGCCGAATTCATTATTTTTGAACCAAAATTGACCGAGTTGGAGACATTTTCCCATCTTACCAGGATGTCTTCCTTGCTTGGACAGACTAAACAAGGATTTAACCTTGATGAAGTTTAGTACCCAAGTCGAGTAGTGATTATGAAAATAGAATTATAAAACGAATTTTGGACAGGTTAATATTGTGACCTTTGGTGACCGTAGTCTTATGTCAGGGCCGGTCTGGGGAGGTTGGGCGCCCCTGGAGATCGATCAACTGGGGGCCCCCACACCAGGGGATCTGGGGGAACACCCTTCAGCCAAAAGGAGGGTCCAGGGGTTCTCCCCCGGAATTTTTAAAATTATTTTTTAAAAAACCTCGTTTTCACAGGTTATTCAAAAACCTGGATTCGCCTTCAACACACGTCATTGAGTGTAATAATTATTCAAATTTTTTCAAATTAATTATTTAAATTAATCAATCACCACATTTTTCATACACTTCACTCAACTAAACTTATACCAATGGAATGAAAATTTTTGTTTTGGGCTTTAATTGAATTTTTCGGTACTTTCACTTCCTAGTTGTTTGTACTAAGTGTAATACATTCTTCGTCTAATTTAATAAATTCTTATTAGTTCATTCTAATTATCCTAATTAGTTCTTTTTTATTCATGATTCTCTTATCCTTTCCCAAGAATGGACATATATATGTCTAAACTTCGCCTTTTCACTTAGATAACTTACACTCCTTATTCATTTTGCAGAACCTCGAATTAAAATTTTGTATAAATTTTGCATTCATTACTTCACCGTTTTATTGTATTTTTACTAGAAGTTTCTATTTTGTGAAATTTATAGGATAATTTTGTTTTACTCATTTATTATATTACAATGTAGAATCTAAGCCGAATTTTGTTATCTATTTGAATAAAGTAATCTAATCTAATCTAATCTAATCTTCTCTCCTGCTTCCTCCTTTATACATCCTTCTTCTTTCATTAATTTAATTTTTTCTTTCTTTTACAGGAGACCTGGATCTAAAACATAGAAACAGAATGAATGGACCTTCTCCTACAACAGGGAGTACGGCTATAGATATACTGAACAACAACAATACAACTACAAACAACAATACTTCTAATACAGGAGCCAATTCTAGTGGACCTGTAAAAGCCGAAAGATTTTCACCACCTACGGGAGACAACAACTCTACCTCTTCAAGGTAAGATTTTTTTTTTTAATTAATTTTTTCAGAATTTTTACAATTATTTTTGACCTAAACATATGAATAATAGTATATTACATAATGAGTGTGGAAAAGGCGTCTTTACAAACAAATAATTATGTTCTCCAAACGAGCAGTACGCGAGTTTGGAAAATAATTATGAGTTTGTAAACTTTTCCACACGAATTATGTACATTTTTTTCGTCATACTAGACTGAGAAGGATTTATTTAAACCTCAAACAACTGAAAACATCAACTGAAGCCAACATAACCTCAACACAACACTAGCACAAACGCACACACTGAACTGTCTAGCTTGGCTCGTTTACGGATTCTAAAGAAAAGTTGAATGGCGGCGATTGTTTAAATCTTACCCAAATCTAGGAAATTGCGATCGAAAAACGTAAAATTGACAAAACATAGCACAAGTGATGAATTTGTCTTTAGTAGGGATTATGCGATTTTTGATCGCCATTACTGAGATTTGGGTAAGATTTACACAATCGCTGCCATTCAACTTTTCCTCTAGAATCCGACTCTCTTCAACCTCCATTAATAAAAAATACAAATTCATGATTCCTTATCCGGTTATAATCCTTATTGTTGAAAAATGGCTTTTTAAAGCATTTTTTTTTTTTAATTATCTCAATAATCGTTGAAGTTACAAACTTGGAACTAGTTTCATTGAATTTCTCAGCTAATTTTACATTGGGAATTCATTATTTCAGAACCTCACTAAAGCCTCCAAATAATTGGAAAAATTAATATATTTTGAAAAATCTCAATTTTCCGCCATTGTTATCTCAAAACAAAGCGTTATTGGGGTTTGGTCCCATGTAACTTATTTGTCCACTTGGTGTAAGGAATCAGCCTGAGAAGTATTGCACATTCCTCCTGAAACACCCTGTATTTGTCTAAACTTCGCCTTTTGACTGTCGACATCTTACATTTCTTATTCATTTTGAAGAACCTCGAATTAAAATCTGTATAAATTTTGCATTCATTACATCACCGTTTTTCGTATTTTTACTAGAAGTCTCTATTTTGTGAAATTTGAAGGATAATTTTTTCTTACTCATTTATATCACAATGTATAATCTAAGCCGAATTTTGTTATCTTTTTGAATAAAGTAATCTAATCTAATCTTCCATCTTATAAAGGGTTTTACAAATTTCGAATTCTTGCATCATTTCTCATAAATTATTTGTGTTGGTAGGTGATGATTCAAAACAATTTTTTTTTAAAATTTGATAACTTTTTCCCCCCCCAGGAGCGGTACCCCAGTCTCATCTTACGACGGAGTGGGGGGAAGAGGCTCTCCAATGGCCTTGTCTCTCTCTCAGGCGAGAGAGAGAGATCCACTCAAAGCTATGGAGCAGGCCACATCCAGGAATTACAGCGATTTCATGCGCAGTCTCGCTGCCAAGTACAACCATACTAATCCTAATGAGTGAGTTATATTTGATTTGAGATTATACAAACTTTCAACTCAATCTTTGAAACTTAGGGCTATTTAAAATAATTGAAAAATGAAATGAGAATCAAATACCCTTTTAAAAACTTTAAAATAATTATTGCACATACGTCATACATGTTTCGGGACTCAGCCCAGTAAAAATAATAGTTATTTTATCCACATTGATAATGGGCTGAGTCCCGAAACATGTATGTGCAATAATTATTTCAAAGTTTTCATTTTTCAAACTTTCAACTTTTTTTCTCTTTCTTCTTAACATCGTGATATCGTTCTTTTTTCTCTCCTTCTTCTTCCTCTTCTTTTTCTTCTTCTTTTTTCTTCTTCTTCTTCTTCTTCTTCTTCTTCATTCTTCTTCTTCTTCTTCATTCATCATCATCATCATCATCATCATCATCATCATCATCATCATCATCATCATCATCATCATCATCATCATCATCTTCTTCTTCTTCTTCTTCTTCTTCTTCTTCTTCTTCTTCTTCTTCTTCTTCTTCTTCTTCTTCTTCTTCTTCTTCTTCTTCTTCTTCTTCTTCTTCTTCTTCTTCTTCTTCTTCTTCTTCTTCTTCTTCTTCTTCTTCTTCTTCTTCTTCTTTCTTCTTCTTCTTCTTCTTCTTCTTCTTCTCTTCTTCTTCTTCTTCTTCTTCTTCTTCTTCTTTTCTTCTTCTTCTTCTTCTTCTTCCTTCTTCTTCTTCTTCTTCTTCTTCTTCTTCTTCTTCTTCTTCTTCTTCTTCTTCTTCTTCTTCTTCTTCTTCTTCTTCTTCTTCTTCTTCTTCTTCTTCTTCTTCTCCTTCCTCCTCCTCTCTCTCCTCCTCCTCCTCCTCCTCCTCCTCCTCCTCCTCCTCTCCTCCTCCTCCTCCTCCTCCCTCCTCCTCCTCCTCCTCCTCCTCCTCCTCCTCCTCCTCCTCCTCCTCCTCCTCCTCCTCCTCCTCTTCCTCCTCCTCGTCCTCCTCCTCATCCACCTCTCAGCCTTCCAAACTCCCGTCACTGTCAACCTTTAACAATTAATCATAACTTTAACCTCCAATCAACTCAGCTAATTGAGTTCTCAATCGCTAATTACAGTTAATAATAATCAATTAATCATCGTCTCAATTAACAGTAGAAATTGCAATAGGTTATTTCAGTCCGAGTTCATTAATTTATCTGAGTTGATAGATTCATCATCAATTATCTGAAAAACAAATATGGCAGTCAAAAATGTCATTTGTGTTTTGTTTGAAGTGATATTGTTTGAAAAATTAATTATCGTTTCGAGAATTGAATCGTTTTAATGACCATGACAGATATTGTATCGAGAAGCCTATTCTATGCTATTGTAAGGCAATGTTTATAGACTACAGGAGGCATGCTCTCTCGCTCGCCTTCTCCAGCTAGCCAGCCCCTGACCCCCGACAGTATAGGCAGTAAGTGAGTCAAACAGAATTTTTCTAAAACCTCTGTCAGTGTCAGCTAAAATAACAATTCCGTTCAAAATTCGAGGAATTAATTGAGCACAGCATTTCTACACCTAATCTGGACCTGTTTACCTAATTAAAATTTTCTGCCAATTTGTTCTAGAAAAATCAAGGAAAACTGGATAAATCATAAAATTGTATTATTAACATAGTTCAACATTTGAACAATATTCGTATATCGGACATAGTTTGAAACTTGATTCAATATCTTCAAATTAGTTCATCAATAATCTCGCTAAACCATTGAATTCACAGTTAGGTTTGGTCGTATCAAGGCGGAAGATATGCAACCCGCAATATAATTTTGAAAAACTGATTACGGCGTAATCTTGAACGGATTGCAAAAATATTTTACACACAACATTTCTAGACCTTATCTGAACCTGCCCATCAAATATCAACATTTTCTACCGATTGGTTCTCGAAAAATGAGGAAAATGCAGAAAAACTAAAATATTTGGCGTATCCTTGAAAATTTTTAAAATCTGTTCTTAGCGCGTGTAAACGTCTAACTAAACATGCATGCCAAATTTGAACGCATTCGGTTCAGTGGATTTTTGTCTCTGGTGATGAATGAATTGAATCAGTGCCATTTCGCTTTTATATACAGAGATAGAATAGTAGTGGTGGGGCAGAGTGAAACAGCTAGCTGGGAAAGCCATGATTCTGACGTCACGGAGTTCCTCCATTCAAACATTAAGCATTGATTTCCCTATCCTTGACGAAAAATCTTACGCTTTTTTCCAATTTACAAGATACAGTAGTAGGAAAATTTCTTATATGAGCTTGTAGAGTATTACAAGACCTACATTTTGAGTGATTCAAATCTATATTTTACTCAAATTTAACATGAGAAAATAGTATATTACATAATGAGTGTGGAAAAGGCGTTTTTACAAACAAATAATTATGTTCTCCAAACGAGCGGTACGCGAGTTTGGAAAATAATTATAAGTTTGCAAACTTTTCCACACGAATTATGTACATTTTTTCGTCATACTAGACTGAGAAGGATTTATTAAAACCTCAAACAACTGAAAACATTAACTGAAGCCAACATAACCTCAACACAACACTAGCACAAACGCACACACTGAACTGTCATGGCGGCTTGTTCAACTCGTTTATTCATATGTTGGAGTTCAGAAAAAACAGCTGGGCTAGATTTTCAGTGCTGTAATTATCATCGTGATGATGACTAGTGCTGTAATAATCATCAAAATGATTATTCCCGCATTCAGAACAGCTGATCTTTGATTCTCCTGTAAACGGCAATTTTCCAAACGCAAATCTAGCTTGGAAAGTTGTGTATTACATACGAGTATGGCGAAAAATCCGTTAACGTGTCTCGGGAATTCGGGAATGCTCTGCAAGCTGTCCAAAGCAAAGAAGACCCTCTGGCTAGATGGGAAAATGACTCCAGCTCGGTCAATATTGGTTAAATAATTGTCATTTTGATCTCAAACTGTAAAAACAATTTGATCTACTATAAGGAACACATTTATAAGTCTTGAACAAAATAATATTAATCAAGCTGGAGTCATTTTCCCATCTTGCCAGAGGGTCTTCGTTGCTTGGACGGACTTTAACATAAGTTCGTGGTTGAGCACTCCGCCTATGAAATTTGACATGAAACTCCATTGATATGATCACGTGATTGATCGAACTGAACAATAAATCAATCACTATTGTGTCCAAAGACCGGTGAGCTGACAATAGTGGCGTTAGAAAATAACCTTAGTAACGTTAATACAGCGTAACTCTACCGTAGATATAGTCCGTCCAAGCAAAGAAGACATTCTGGCAAGATGGGAAAATGACTACAGATCACTCAATATTGGTTCAAAAATTGAAAATTTGGTTCCAAATAGTAGATTGGAATGTTTCCTATAATTTGGAACTAATTTTTTCATTTTTAAACCAATATTGGTCGAGCTGGAGTTATTTTCCATCTTGCCAGAATGTCTTCTTTGCTTGGACAGACTGTAGCGTTATAGGTGATCTTTGAGACGTGGGAAAGTCAATAAAAGAAAAAAATATTCTCACACTTGGAAAAATCGCTAGGTGCGTTACAAAGGAAAACGTGAAGAAAAGAGGAGAAGAAGAGGAAGAGGAAGAGAGAAGAAGAAGAAGAAGAGAAAAGAAGAAGAAGAAGAAGAAGAAGAAGAAGAAGAAGAAGAAGAAGAAGAAGAAGAAGAAGAAGAAGGAAGAAGAAGAAAGAAAGAAGAAGAAGAAGAAGAAGAAGAAGAAGAAGAAGAAGAAGAAGAAGAAGAATAAGAAGAAGAAGGAGGAGAAGAAGAAGAAGAAGAAGAAGAAGAAGGAGAAGAATAGAAGATAAATATTTAAAATCTTGAAGAATTGTGATAGGAAGAACAAAAGACAAGAGTACAGTATAATAAAATATTTGAAGAATATCAGAAGCATTCTGAGAATAGAGTTGAATGGAGATTGATAGGAAGAAGAATAAGAAGGATAATCAGAAGAGAGGTGGAAGAAAGAGAATAAGAAGGAGAAGGTGAAGTGGAATAAGGAAAAATGGTGATGAAAAAACACTAGAAAATAAGTAACCTTAAGAAAATTAGTAGCATTCTGTGCATATAGATTCAAAAAGAAGATAAGGAGGAGATAAATAAAAAGAAGAAGAAGAAAAAGAAGGAGATAAAAAGAATGAGAAGATAAAGGAGTGAAAAGGAGTTAAAATTTGATTTGATTTGAAAAATCTGTGATTTTAGAATATATGGTGATTGACACCACCAAAGTTGCCTACATAGACAAGACATTTTTTTAAATAAAAAAATAGGCAAACCAGGCTTAAGAGTAAGATTTTATTTGATACAGAATATTACACTTCTTACATGAGTTGTATTGCCAAGTGAAATAACGAAATAAAAATATATTTCAAAATTGAAAGAAATCAATAGAACACAATGATTCATCAGAAATCAATGATGAGGAATAATTGATGAAATAGAAAATATAAAGAATATTTACAGTAATATAAATAGCTAAAATTGTGAGAAATGAAAATAAATCATAGATTTGGAAATAGTATGTTACATAATGGGTGTGGAAAAGGCATTTTTACAAACAAATAATTATGTTCTTCAAACAAGTGGGACGCGAGTTTGGAAAATAATTATGAGTTTGTAAACTTTTCCACACGAATTATGTACATTTTTTCCATCATACTAGACTGAGAAGGATTTATTAAAACCTCAAACAACTGAAAACATCAACTGAAGCCAGCATAACCTCAACATAACACTAGCACAACGCACACACTGAACTGTCTAGTTTGGCTTGTTCAACTTGTTTATTCATATGTCGGAGTTCGGAAAAAACAGCTGGGCTAGATTTTCAGTGCTGTAATTATCATTGTGATGATGACTAGTGCTGTAATAATCACCAAAATGATTATTCCCGCATTCAGAACATCTGATCTTTGATTCTCCTGTAAACGGCAATTTTCCAAACGCAAATCTTCCTTGGAAAGTTGTGTATTACATACGAGTATGTCAAAAATAATTATTACAGATGATAAGAGACTTTGAGAATATAATTTACATTTTAGAATATCATAGTTGTATTTTTCAAGTAGAAGATGAAGAAAAATTATAGGAAATTGCAGAAGAAGTAGAGAAAGGAACCCAAAACAAGAGGATGGAAGAAGAAGAAGGTGACAAAGTAGGAAACTCCGCTCAACAATCTCCTTTTGTCATCACATAATCCGTTAACAACGTACCATAAAGGTTAGAGGTCGCTATCAAAAATTTCCCAAACCTATTGTGCTGTCCATGTCACTCCATCATTATCCAGTTTGAAAAACGCGCCAATCTCCTTTCAACCAATCACAACGGAGCGCGGGAACCCAACAGCCAATCACGTACCGTTTCCGGTCGGGCGTGATTGATTTGAAGCGTTGCTATTGGTCGATCGCATTCGATACGGATGTTATAGGTTTTGGCACGTAGTTTGGGAGAATTTCTCTCGATATTGAGGTGTTTCTGGTTCATGTATTGTCTGTCCAAGCAAAGAAGACCCTCTGGCAAGATGGGAAAATGACTCCTGCTTGGTAAATATTTGTTAAAAAATTAGAAATTTGGTCTAAATAGTAAATCAAATCGTTTCCTACAATTTGAGATCAAATTTATAATTTTTGAACCAATATTGATTGACCTTGAGTCATTCTCCCATCTTGCCAAAGGGTCTTCTTCGCTTGGCCAGATTATAAATTTACACTAAAAAAAGACACTTATATATCTAGGCTATATATTTAATACACTCCATATCCCTTAATATTTAGTTATTTGCTATACTTAATTTTATAGTCTGTCCAAGCAAAGAAGACATTCTGGCAAGATGGAAGATTGACTTGAGCTCACTCATTATTGGCTCAAAAATTATAAATTACAGTTTTCTTCAATCTGAGAACAAATTTATAATCTTGAACCAGTATTGAGCGATCTGGAGTAATTTTCCATCTTGCCAGAATGTCTTCTGTGCTTAACCGGCTATAATAGTAAGTTGAATTTCTCATAAATAGAAATAAACTCATAAAATATGATCATCAATACAAGCGTTTGCAAGTTCTGTTAGTGGCATAGGTAGTCTGTCCAGCAGTCAATATTGGATTATCAAATTGTTGAACAGAATGTTTTCCACAATTTAAGACCATATTCATAATTTTTTAACCAATATTGAACGAGCTGGAGTCATTTTCCCATCTAGCCAGAATTTCTTCTTAGCTTGGACAGACTATTATTGAAGGAGTTCTGTGAAAAAAAGACGGCACCCACAATAAAAGTAATCGATTTATCAAAAAATAAATTGTAACGGAGTCTGCAAAGGAATGCTTGATGTACTTTCCAACTAAAAAAATGAAAGGAAGAAGAAGGAGGCGGAGAAGAAGGGGAGGAGGAAGAAGAAGAAAAGGAAGAGATAGAAAAAGAAAAAGAAGAGGAGGAGGAGGCGGAGAAGGAGGAGGAGGAGAGGAAGAGAAGGAGGAGGAGAAGAAGAAGAAGAAGAAGAAGAAGAAGAGAAGAGGAGGAGGAGGAGGAGGAGGAGGAGAGGAGAGAGAGGAGGAGAGAGAGGAGGAGAGGAAGAAAAGAAGAAGAAAGAAGAGGAGAAGGAGAGAAGAAGAGAGGAGGAGGAGGAGGAGGAGGAGGAGGAGGAGGAGGAGGAAGAAAAGAGGAAGAAGAGAGAAGGAGAAGGAGGAAGAGAGGAGGAGGAGAGGAGAGGAGGAGGAGAGGAGGAGGAAGAGGAAGAAGAAGAGGAGGAAGAAGAAGAAGAAGAGGAGGAGGAGGAGAGAAGAAGAGGAGGAGGAGGAGGAGAGGAGGAGGAAGAAGAAGAAAAGAGGAGAAGGAAGAGGAGAAGAGGAGGAGGAGGAGGAAGAAGGAGGAGGAGGAGGAGGAGGAGGAAGAAGGGAGGAGGAAGGAGGAGGAGAGGAAGAAAAGAAGAAGAAAAAAGGAGAAGAAGAAGAAGAAGAAGAAAAGAAGAGAAGAAAGAAGAAGAAGAAGAAGAGGAGGAGGAGGAGGAGGAGGAGGAGAGGGAGGAGGAGGAGGAGGAGAGAGGAGAGAGGAGGAGGAGAGGAAGAGGAGGAGAGAAGAAAGAAGAAGAAAAAGGAGAAAGAGAAGAAGAAGAAAAGAAGAAGAAGAAGAAGAGGAGGAGGAGGAGGAGGAGGAGGAGAGGAAGAAGAAGAAGAAGAAGAAGAGAGAAGAAGAAAAGAAAAGGAAGAAGAAAGAAAGAAGAAGAAAAAGAAAAGAAGAAAAAAGGAAAAGAAGAAGAAAAGAAGAAGAAGAAGAAGAAGAAGGAAAAGAAGAAGGAAGGAGGAGGAGGAGAGGAGGAGAGGAAGAAAGAAGAAGAAGAAGAAGAAAGAAGAAGAAGAAAAGAAGAAGAAGAAGAAAGAAGAAAGAAGAAGAAGAAACTACCGGTGCTAGAGGAAATGTAGCTTCCTCATTTTAAGTAGCCTACTATACGCAACTACCCGACTACTGAATCGAAATAACTTCTCTGATTGCTCAAACTCAAAAGCCTATGTGAGATCAAAATTGAACCAGTAATGGAAGTCAATGCAAATTATAGGTTTACGAATCATGTATATAGGTATACTCTCGGTTATGACTACAGTTTCATCCATAGGTTTAGGAATCAAATACAGTTATAGTAACCAAGCATCAGGTTTCCTTCCTTCAATCATTCTCATACAAGCAGAGAAAACTGAGTACTTGAAGATATGTGCACTTGTTCTTTGATTGGTTCTAATACTTTTTGTGGTTTTCTAGGATATTAGAACATGTGTTTTCTAGTACTGGAGAACACTTGGATGCTAGTGGGCAAAGTTTCATCGGTTTCCTTCGCATATACTATAAGGACTGTACACTCTGGGACACTATAAGGACACTCTGTACACTATAAAATGTAAAAATTCCCACCAGCCGCCATACATTTGCCAAACTTTCAAATATTGATGAAAACCAGTGGCGTAACTTACACCCTCGCAGCCCCCGCGGCGCGGGGGGGCCCGGGGCTCTGGGGGGCCCGGGATGGGGCCCAAATATAAAATATAGGTTTCTTAAAAAATGAATCACTTAGGATCCTAGGGGGTCTGGGTTAGAGCCCCTAGAGTATATTACATAATTTTTAAATAAATAAAATTGAAGTATCGATTTATTAAGAAAAGCATGATTTCTATTTGGACAAATACAGTCATGAGCACTAATGTGGTTTGAGGAAGAAATTATTACGCATCAACAAAACAAAGTTAGTGTTGTTTAAATATACTTTTTATCGTTCAATTGGTTACTGGTAGTGAGCTTCTATTATAATTATTATTGCAAAATTAGGTATGTTGTTTGTAAATCATTAAAATTGAGACTCACTGTCTGTTTCTCTCACTCAGACTAGAAAAGCTCCTTATCTTTCTATTTCTTTTTTCGGGTAAACAGTAGATGAAATAAATTATTTTCCCATTGAATTCCTGAGCATATAGTGTGGCAGAGTTGACATTGAATAATATAGAAATGAATAATAATGTAAATGTAGCCTACTCAGTACTCAATTCATTATTATTTCTCTTGCGATTCCAATTAAGATCTTATCAAATCGCAATACTGGATGCACGTTCATGTCCGCAAAATTTGTCAAGTTAAAAATGATTCAAGTGAGTTGTGTTTGTGGAAAAATTATAAATCTTATAATTCAATAAGGCTTATGTCTTTCAGAATTTCAATCTATGAAAAATTCACATTTTTTTAATGATTGAAATTGAGAAAATTGAGGGAGAGGGGTTAAGAATAGGGGGGGAAGTAGTGAAAGGGGGTATGATTTTGGAAGGAGGGGCCCGGATTATTTGTTTTTGCGGGGGGCCCGGTTCGGAAACGTTACGCCACTGATGAGAACTAACTGTAAGATCTGGAATATTTGCTCGTTTGTCAAATGTTTTCCAAGAGGTACAGAAGTTGAAATGAAGTGGAGTGAAAATCAAATCAATTGAAAAAAATTGTCTTCCCACTTTTAGAATTAATTCAAATTACATTTCATAAAATTAACACTGGCAAAGCAGCAATTTAAGGTGGAAATTTTTCACAACAGATAAGATTATTCATTCACTTTTAGATGATTAATGTGTCTTTACAATGTAAGGCTTTTTTCTAATTGGTGTATTGTATCATGTATTAAAATTCATCTTCATAATATCATATGTTCAATATCCATGATCATAACAAACATGTTTTATTATATGGACAAAATTCAGAACATGAGGCTCGATACATAATGCCAATGTGTAAAGCAAAAGTATGGTGGACTTGACCGAGGTTGATTAGGCTAAGTGACACAATGATTATACTGTCACTATACATAGGTGAAACGATTTTCAGTTTGAGGATTCATAAAAAAATAATGAATTTGGGAAGCGGTTTGTCCCAGTGGTAGAGAGCGTCTAATCGGTGAGATTAGATAAGCGACGTGCCTCTACCACCACTGTTGTAATGGTGACCGGCTCCTCTGAATTCAATTCATGAGCCTCAAAAATCGCTTCCCGGTGGTTCGGAACCCACCTAAAACAGTAGGTCCATTCATCTCTCATCATCATCCTTCCCATTACCCACGCACAGGCCCAAGAGCCCATGTGGGCATCACCCTCAAAAAAAAAAAATTGTTAATTTGACAATGCCTAGGAAAACAGGGTATATCTCTATTCATTCTTGTAAAATTCTCATTCCATTCTTCATATAATCTGTCCAAGTAAAGAAGACCCACCTGGAAGATGAGAAAATGACTCCAGCTTAGTCAATATTTGTTCAAAAATTATTGATATGGTATCCAATCATAGGAAACATTCTGATCTACAATTGGAGACCAAATCAATATTTTTTGAACCAATATTGACTGAGCTGAATTCATTTTCTCATCTGGCCAGAATGTCTTCTTTGCTTGGACAGACTTCACCAAAAATTGATCAAATCCATCCCACACAAGGACAGCCCCCAACCGCACTAACTCAGACAAAACTTTTTCAGCTACTTCAGCGGCGCCGGTCTACCGGTTTCCGGTGTACCTGTACCCGTCTCCAGTACACCAGTACTCCCCAACAACCGCAACGGCTTTGATCCACGCACTGCTTTCACCGCGGCTGCGTTCAAGGGAGGAGCCAGCGGTTCTACCGGTGTGTCTACCGGTGCTTCTACCGGTGCACACCCTTTTCTGATGGCGCCCTTGGCGGTGAACCCGTCCGCTGGAGCGGGAAGTAAAGATGGCGGAAGTGCTGAGTCAGCTAAATCAAGTGATAGCAGTGCTAGCGGGGAGAGTGGTCCCAATAACAGGTAAGGCCCTTCTAGAATATTATTGTGATATTTCTATGATAATACAGATAATATGTAATAAGAAAACAAGAAAATTTACAAAGCTCTTAATATTTGTTGAATTTCTTTTTTCAACTCTCATGTCTGGTTTTCCCAAAATAATTTTAGAGTAATCATATATTTTGTTTTCCATTACAAACTGCTAGTAAATAGCTAGTTAGCAGTAGTATATAACAAAATGGCACTGACTGACTGACTGACTGACTGACTGACTGATTCATCACCAGAACTAAAAATTCACTGAACCGAATGCGTTCAAATTTGGCAGGCATGTTCAGTTGGGCGTTTAGACGCGCGCTAAGAACGGATTTTAAAAACTTTTCAGGGATACGCTAAATATTTGAGTTTTTCTATAGTTTTTTTGGCGTTTTCTCAAATTTTTCGAGAACCATTCGGTAGAAAATGTTGATATTTGGCGGGCAGGTTCAGATAAGGTCTAGAAATGTTGTGTTAATATATTTTTGAAATCCAAGACTACGCCAGTAATCAGGTTTTCAAAATTGATGATGTATTGCGGGTTGCATATCTTCCGTCTTGATACGACCAATCCTTAGTGTGAATTCAATGGTTCAGCGAGATTATAGATGGAGTAATTAAGAAGATATTGAATCAAATTTTAAACAAGTTTTTACTATTTTTTGGAATTTTTCTTTGATTTTCCGAGAACAAATTGGCAGAAAATGTTGAAATTTGGTGAACAGGTCGAACCCCTTCTGAACGGAATTTGCAGGCGAGCAAAGCGAGCCTGTTTGTCTCAGCTGACACTGGCAGAGTTTTAGCAGGCGAGCGAAGCGAGCCTCTTTGACCCACTTACACTGCTGTTACTCGCGGGGGTCCAGGGGGCGGAGCCCCCTTGCTAGGCGGGGAAGGCGAGCAAAGCGAGCCTGCCGGCTAGTTCCACATAAAACAGCAGTCAATAATCTGAGTATCAGTTTAATAATATAAACCACCACTCACATGTGGTGCACTTTTGGATTTTACTCCATTTTCAACACTGTTTTGAAAATGTTTAACAAACAGTGTTAAAAATGGAGTAAAATCAGGAAGCGCTCCGCATGTGAGTAGTAGTTTATATTTCAACAAATACTCAAATTATTGATTGCATTGTTGTGTGAAATGGTTCAGAGTAAAATTTCAAAGTATTTGATGAGCATCAAACAGCTGATAATTTGTTATAGCAGTTTTGCTTATTACCAAGCTTTTTCAACTAACATCAAATACCTTGTCAAATTTTTAAACTGCTTTGTAAATACTTATTGACATGTATTAAAAGTTTTGGCAACTTGTTAACTCTCTGTCTATGAGGTTAATGAATGTCAGCTGGTCTATTGCCAATTTTTAAAAGTTAACAGACCAGAGATTTTGACATTCTTCAACCTTAGTGATAGATTTTTCAGTTTGACAATCTATGAAAAATAATGAATCCCTAGTTTGAGAAGAAACTGTACATTGTACATCAATTCACTGAGAAGCTTTTAATATATTTATATCATCAATACTTGTATTCCAGTTCTCTCTATTTTTCTTGACCCCCTACTAGTCTGGGTGCCAAATGCAAAAAAGGGGGTAACCATTTTTGTGGTATGTCGTTGATTTTTTTGATTGATATCCTAATATCCTAGTAAGGATATAGACATGAGTATTGCACCATTCTCTTGGGTATTTAATTTACTAAAAGAAAGATTGGAATGATTTGTTTTGTCCAACGCTTCATTGATGGAAATTGTGGTAGACTAGAAATGGAACCAAAATTTTAGCCGCCATCTTGAATTACAAAAAATGCTCAACTTTTACAGCGTGACATCACTTGGATTCGGAATCTACACATCAAAATCTATCATAATCGATCAAAAATCAACGACATACCACAAAAAAATTTACCCCCATTGGCACCCACTTGATCATAATCAATCAAAAAGTCAACGTCATACCACAAAAAAGGTTACCCCCATTGGCACCCAGACTATACTGCCTTTACAGTGTATTACAGTATTGCAGTATTTGTATTACAGTTATTTTCCTTTTTGAGTAGCTCTTGTTTCATTTAATACAGTTATTTTAATGATTGTAATTAATTTTTTCAAGGTGGTCATTTGGAGCCAACCCCTTTGCAGCCCCCGGTCCCCCCGTCTACCCCCCACAAATAGACATGAGCTCCACCCAAGCGCTGATCAACATGGTGCGGACAGCCAGCGCGCAAAGTGCCAATCAACTGGAAACATATCTGAAGGTAACTCGAATTTCAAATAAAACTTTTATAAATCTGCTTTGAAATGATATAGTCTGTCCAAGAAGAGAAGACCCTCTGGCAAGATGGGAAAATAACTCAAGTTCGGTGAATATTAGTTCAAAGATTATCAATTCAATATAAAATTGAAGGAAACAATTTAATCTACTATTATAACCGCATTTATAATTGTTGAAAAAATATTGACCTGGCTCCAGTTATTCTCCCATCTTTCCAGAAGGTCCTCTTTGCTTGGACAGACTATTCAATATAGATGTTTATTTAAATATGAATAAAATTCACAATTAATATTTTTCCTCAAAATCTATATTATATTATTTTAATTATCATGTGTACAAGAATGGATAGGGTGGAGTGTGCAAAATATGGAAATAATCCAAAAATATGCACAAAAAATTAATGCATGATTAGTATGGTGTGATTAGATCAATAATAAAGACCAAACCTCAACATCCAAAAAGAAAGGACAATTCCTACGCCAACTTGTTCTATA
>CM029559.1:4375776-4386539 GCA_017141385.1 Sogatella furcifera | reverse complement strand
GGGTGACAGCAGTTTCTGCAAATGGTGTCAGCGGTGGGTTAAATAGTGCTGAGTTAGCGGAAAGTGGTGTGGCTGCAGAAATGGCAACGTGGACGGTTGAGGATGTGGCCGGATTTGTGGAGACAATTGACATCTGCGCTGAGTATTCTGGGGTGAGTTTGTAAATCTTATTTTTTATTGCATGATTTTTTTTTTTTTTAAACATTGAAATGAGACTTTCATCTATTATTTATTGTTACAATTGCAACTTGATAGCAAGTGTTTTGAGAAAAAGTGATGATGTTTACATGGTTAATAAAATATGATGGAAGTTTACATTAAAATGTTCACTTTGAAAAACACTTTTCACTTTTGAAAAAATTGAATTTTGATAAAAGTTCAATGTTCACAATAAAGGTCTAATCAAAAACAACAAATTAAAATCTAGCACTTTGAGTTGCATTATATTAAATTGCATTATATTTTACTGAATGGTTCTTACTGACATTTCTTTATAATCAACAACACTAGACTGTGATATCTTACCTGATGAATAGTACATCAACATCTTGAACTAATAGGAAATGCATTTCCCAATGATATTGTTCATTCTTATCTTTTGAAAACAAAAAATGTTTTTGTTAATGAATTTTCTACTAAGAATTGAATATCTTATTGCAAATATCCAATAGTTTCTATCCAACTATAGAGTACTTATGGTTCTAACATCCAAGTATAGTTGTGTCAAGAACAGGAGAGCCTCTTGCAAGATGGCGGAGGGAAGTGAGAGTGTAACTAAGCATGCGCAGAATTGAAATTTTTGGGGAAAAATCACTTTAGTCAACCTACTGTCTTCACACTAATTGTAATCATATTGATTTCTCGAATGAAAATATTCTTTTAATTAATTTATTCATTCAATTATTGACATATGATAGCGCAAATCATAACATAATTATGAACTAGGACAGAAAAAATAGTCTGAGCCTGTACTATTTCTTCCTAAATTTGGTTATGTTGGAACAATTTTCATTTTGACGACTGGCAGCAGTGAATGGCAGCCATGTTGCCAAAGGCTCTTCTGTGCTTGACACAACTATACTTATGTTTTATGATTTCAAATATGAGACATTTGGAAGATAATGTGCTACCTACAAGTATGTCTGCCAATTTTCTACACACTACCATCCAACTTGAATCGTGTCCAATGCACTGGAGGCTCGTGCCCACGAAACAGGTGAAGTGCTGTACAGTAAAAGATACGGGCACTTCACCTGTTTCGTGGGTACAAGCCGCCAGAAGTGGTTCGATGACACCTTGCTATTAAAGATTACACAGACATGTAGTGAGGGCATGAAATCTGAAATGGAACATGTTGGGCGATATACATTGGGAGTAACATAACCTCGAAAAAATTCTGAAAAAGCAGTCGAGTACGTGATTTTATCTAGAGCTATCTCTAAAAGGCATTGGGAGGAAAAAGGGTGGTGATGTTGAAGGAGGAGGAGGAGGAGGAGGAGGAGGAGGAAGGAGGTGGAGGAGGTGAAGGAGGAAAAAATTAAGAATAAAGAAGAAGAAGAGAGTTGGGAGTTGAAAAATAGCAGAAAATCGGAAGCTACATGCGTAGCCAGACGGGAGAGCATGTAAACTGTAATAATAACTGTTCCGTTTTTGACTTATCAATCTTCTTTTTCTTCTTCTTCTTCTTTCTTCTTCTTCTTCTTCTTCTTCTTCTTCTTCTTCTTCTTCTTCTTCTAAGAATAGAGAAGAAGAAGGAGATAAAGAAGAAGAAGAAGAAGAAGAAGAAGAACAAGAAGAAGAAGCAGAAGATGATGAAGGTTAAAGATGAAGATAAAGAAGAAGATGAAGAAGCAGAAGAAGAACAAGAACAAGAAGCAGAAGATGATGAGGTTAAAGATGAAGATAAGGAGAAGAAGAAGGATAAGAAGAAGAAGAAGAAGAAGAAGAAGAAGAGGAAGGAGAAGCAGAAGAAGAACGAGAAGAAGAAGGAAAAGAAAAGGAAGAAGAGGAGGAGGAGGAGAAGGAGATGAAGAAGAAGATGAACAAGAAGAAGAAGATGAAAAAGAAGCAGAAGATGATGAAGGTTGAAGATGAAGAAGGTTGAAGATGAAGAAGGTTGAAGATGAAGAAGATGAAGGATGAAGATGAAGAAGAAGAAGAAGAAGAAGAATAAGAATAAGATGGATGAGCTGGATGAAGAATGATGTGAACATTTCGAGTACAGTCTGTCCAAGCAAAGAAGGCCTTCTGGCAAAATGGAAAAATCACTCCAGGTTGGTCATGATTTGTTCAAGAATTATAAATATAGTCTTAATAGTAGATAAAATTGTTTCATACAATCTGAGATAAAAATAAATCATTTTTGAACCAATTTTGACCGAGCTTGAGTAATTTTCCCACCTTGTCAGAGGGTTTTCTTTGCTTGGACAGACCATACCTAGATTTTGTCCACATCATGCTGAATGATGATAGCACGTCCATAGAATCAGCAAATCATCGCAATAAGGTTATACTCTGTCCAAGCAAAGAAGACCCTCTGGCAAGATGGGAAAATGACTCCAGCTCGATCAATATTCATTCAAAAATGATAAATTTGGTCTCAAATTGTAGAAAACATTCTGCTCTACAATTTGAGACAAAATTGATAATTTTTGAATCAATATTGAGAAAGCTGGAGTCATTTTCCCATCTTGCCAGGATGTCTTGTTTGCTGAATAAGACTATACCAAAAATGACCCTACCATAATAATACATACCTTTTATTACTGAAGGCGCATGACATTTAGAACTCAAATATTATCACTGTACCTTATTACATACTGATCTATTACTATATATTCCATTATCAAAGGCTTTATTACTATATCCTATTATCGCAGTCTTTATTACTGCATAAAGCTTGATCACCTTGTTGTAGTGTTGACTAGCAAAGAAGACATTCCGGTAAAATGGGAAAATGACTCCAGCTTGGTCAATATTGGTTCACAAATTGAAAATTTGGTCTCAAATTGTAGAGCAGAATTTTATCTACAATTTGAGATTGAAGTTATAGTTTTTGAACCGTTATTAACCAAGCTGGAGTCATTTTCCCATCTTGCCAGAGGGTCTTCTTTGTTTGGACACACTATACTAACAACTACAGATGGTTCTAAATAGTATAGGCTGTCCAAGCAAAGAAGACCCTCTGGCAAGATGAGAAAATGACTCCAGTTCGGTCAATATTGTTTCAAAAATTATTAATTTGCTCTTAGATTGTAGAGCAAAATAGTTTCTACAATTGGAGACCAAACTTATAATTTTTTAACCAATATTGACCGAGCTGGATTCATTTTCTCATCTTTCCAGAGGGTCTTCTTTGCTTGGACAGACTATACTAACTACAAGAGGTGGTTCTTAATGGTACTCTACCGTTTATATCTCGTTTAGTATTACGGGTAATGAGAGATGAAGAAATAAAACAAATATCTAGTAAGAAAAAGAGTAAAATAAGAAAAGAAAAATAAGAGTCCAAACACTGTTCTGCTATTCAATACAGCTGCTGTACTAATAAAGATCGAATAAAAATTTTAAAAGAAAATGGATGTATATCTGATGCATAAATTTAAGCGGTTTCTTCTGCTCCTTGTGCGCTCCAACAGCTGATGTTGTCAATTGGAGTACTTATAATAATAGTTTTCACCAGATGATGTTATAGAAACAATAGATTTCTATTAGAGTGTTCATCTAGCTATGCCTAGGTTATGTTTTTGAAATCAAAAGAGACAATAGATGCTTTACATCAGGTTACATCTAGGTTACATCTAGGTTACATCACGTACAAGAGACAGACAATCCCCATAATTTGTTGCCATCATCTATATTGGTATAACTCATGAAGATATATTTTTCTGTTAATATTTTTTAATATTTACAATTTTTTATTGACAATACACTCTTTCTAGAAGTATTTCGAAATTTTATTTCTAGAATTTATATGTATAGATAAGTCTGGTCGAGCACAGATTACATTTTGACGTGATGGAAAAGTGACCCCAGTTCGGTCAATATTGGTTCAAAAATTATCAATTTCGTCTCAAATAGTGGACAGAATGTTTTGTACAAATTTTCCATTTTAAAGCCGCGTATCGACAGTCCGAGGCATGTGCCACGAATGCCTCGCAGTACAGTCTGGTGACGCAAAAAAAGTATAAACTCATGGCTGAGGCATATGTGTGAATATAATCTGCAATAATCAAAAATAATTATAATTATAGTTTAGTATGTAGTATATAATTATAATTATAATAAAAAAATATAATAAAAAATCTGCATTTTTTGTAACGAAAAATGCGAGCACGCGAACAAATTGACTAGCGCCATCAAGCGGGAGACAAAGCAACTAAGCTCTGACAATTGATAATTTGGACTTTGGAGGTTAGTTTGTGCTCAACTAGTAGATAAAAATTCAAGGCAATGCTTATTATTGCCTATCAGAACCTTCTGCGCCCAAATAGAATTCTTAATCACAAAAATGCATAGGAATGGTGTACAATTTTGAGGTTAGTTTGTAGAATTGTTCGTTGTGCGTTGCGAGGCAACAGGCACTGCTCGCTGCGAATTGTGTGCAGCGTTTGCCTCGCTGCTAGCAAACCCGGTATCAACAGTCCGAGGCATGTGTGGCACATGCCTCGGACTGTCGATACGCGGTTTAAGAATCAACTAGCGTGCAGGCTCGCTTCGCTCGCCTTCTCTGCCTAGACCGCCGACAGTATCATCATTGTCAGTGGGTCGAACAGGCTCGCTTCGCTCGCCTACATAACCTCTGTCAGTGTAAGGTGAGACAAACAGGCTCGCTTCGCTCGCCAGCAAATTCCATTCAGAAAGGATTCTAAACTTATCGAACACAGCATTTCTAGACCTAATCTGGACCTGTTCACAAAATTTCGACATTTTCTACCAATCTATTCTCAAAAAATCCAAAAAAACTCTGAAAATTCCAAAAAATACTAAAACGCTAATATTGAGCGTAACCTTGGGAACTATATCGGACATATTTTGAAACTTGATCCAATATCTTCCAAATAAGTTTATAATCTCTCTAAGAGGAAAAAGAAGAATAAGAAGAGAAAAAGTAAGGACAATTCTCAATAATGTCTTATTTCGCTTTTCTTGATTTAATAGTAACTCATGGGTAACGAATCTAAGACACCTTTAAGATAAATGGGAAAAGAGAGAAGGAGAAGAAGAAGAAGAAGAAGAAGAAGAAAAAAGGAGAAGAAGAAGAAGAAGAAGAAGAGAAAAAGTAAGAACAATTCTCAAAAATGTTTTATTTCGCTTTTCTTGATTCAATAGTAACTCATGGGTAACGAATCTAAGACACCTTCCAGATGAAACAAAACGAAGAAGAAGAAGAAGAAGAAGGAGAAGAAGAAGAAGAAGAAGAAGAAGAAGAAGAAGAAGAAGAAGAAGAAGAAGAAGAAGGAGAAGAAGAAGAAGAAGAAGAAGAAGAAGAAGAAGAAGAAGAAGAAGAAGAAGAAGAAGAAGAAGAAGAAAAAGAAGAATAAGAAGAAGACAAGAAGAAGAAGAAGAAAAACTAAATTGATGCCTAACTAGAGTCTCATCGCTCCGTTTAACGCACGTACACTGATTTTGACAGAAACGAAATTGGTCTCAAAACAGAAAAAATAAGAAAGAAAGGAGAGAGAAGAAGAGTGTTAGATAGAAAAAGAGATAAGGATAATCTTGGAGATGAAAAAAATTATGATAGTTGGGTGCTCTGGTTAGTTCTATTGTGTGAAAAATCTCATTTTTGATTCGGTACGGTCAGGACAGTTTTTTAATAGTATAGTCTGTCCAAGCAAAGAAGACCCTCTGGCAAGATGGGAAAATACCTTCAGCTCAGTCAATATTTGTTCAAGAATCATAAATTTCCTCTCGAAGTGTAGAAAATATTCTGATCTACAACTTGAGATCAGATTGGTGATTTTTGAATCAATATTGATAGAATTTGAATGATTTTCCCATCTTGCTAGGATGTCTTCTTTGCTTGGACTGACTATAGCAATGAAGAAACGTCATATCAGAAATTATTGATGGTTCAATGATACATTATTAACCTTACTTCACTTACTATTCTTCTAGTTCTTCTTCTTCTTCTCCTCCTTCTTCTCCTTCTTTCTTATTCTTCTTCTTTTCTTCTTCTTCATCTTCTTCTTCTTCTCCCCTTCTTCTTCTTCTTCTTCTTCTTCTTCTTCTTCTTCTTCTCCTTCTTCTTCTTGTCCTTCTTCTCCTTCTTCATCTTCTTCTTCTTCTCCCCTTCTTCTTCTTCTTCTTCTTCTTCTTCTTCTTCTTCTTCTTCTTCTTCTTCTTCTTCTTCTTCTTCTTCTCCCCTTCTTCTTCTTGTCTTCTTCTTCTTCTTCTTCTTCTTCTTCTTCTTCTTCTTCTTCTTCTTCTTCTTCTTCTTCTTCTTCTCTCTTCTTCTTCTTCTCCTCCTCCTCCTCTTCTTCTTCTTCTTCTTCTTCTTCTTCTTCTTCTTCTTCTTCTTCTTCTTCTTCTTCTTCTTCTTCTTCTTCTTCTTCTTCTTCTTCTTCTTCTTCTTCATCTTCTTCTCCTTCTTCTTCTTCTTCTTCTTCTTCTTCTTCTTCTTCTTCTTCTTCTTCTTCTTCTTCTCCTTCTCCTCCTCCTTCTTCATCTTCTTCTTTTTTTTCTTCTTCTCCTCCTTCTTCTTCTCCTCCTTCTTCTTCGTGATTTTTTCTTCCTCATCTGTCTTATCATACATTATGTTATATGTCTCGTTCCGTTATCACCTTCCATATTGTTTGCTGCAGGTCGGTCAATATTGGTTCAAAATTATCAACTTAGTTTCTTTTAAATGGAAATCGCAGTAACCTTTTCAATTATTTTTATTCGTGCATAACATGTTTCGAGTCATTTTCAAATGCAAGTTAAAAGAAATATTATAAACTTTGTCTTAAATTTAAGCACAGACATGATGCCAGATTTATAATTTTTGAAGCAATATTGAGAATGCTTGAATCATTTTCCCATCTTGCCTGGAAGTCTTCTTTGCTTGAACAGACTAAAATTGCCTTTTTATCTCTCCTTTGCATCTTCTTCGACGACCCTACTTTTCCCTATATTCGGCTTTCCTTTCACCTGTTTGTTGTTGCTCCATCCCTTTTTCGTACTTTTCTTCACTTTCTCCACTTCTTCGTCATTACTTTCTCTCACTGTTTATATTGTTCCTCATTTCCATATTAATTTTTATTTTTATTCTTCGTTCTGTCATCTACTCATTCTCCCAATTTCTTCCACATATGTCTCTCTTCTTCATTTATTTTTCAACTTTATCAATCATCTATATATATATATATATATATATATATATATATATATATATATATATATATAAAAGCGTAATGGCACTGATTCATTCATTCATTCATTCATCACCAGAATTAAAAATCCACTGAACCGAATGCGTTCAAATTTGGCAGGCATATTCAGTTGGACGTTTAGACGCGCGCTAAGAACAGATTTCAAAAACTTTTCAGGGATACGCTAAATATTTGAGTTTTTCTACAGTTTTTCGGCGTTTTCTTAAATTTTCGAGCACCAATCTGTAGAAAATGTTGATATTCCGTGGTCAGGTTCAGATAAGGTCTAGAAATGTTGTGTTAAAATATTTTTGAAATTCGTTCAAGATTACGCCAGTAATGAGGTTTTCAAAATATTGTAGATGTATTGCGGGTTGCTACGAACTTGATACGACCAATCCTTACTGTAAATTCAATGGTTCAGCGAGATTCTAGATAAACTAATTTGGAAGATATTGAATCAAGTTTCAAACTATGTGCGATATTCTTCCCAAGATTACGCTCAATATTAGCGTTTCACTATTTTTCGGAATTTTTCTTAGATTTTCCGAGAACAAATTGGCAGAAAATGTTGAAATTTGGTAAACAGGTCCAGATTAGGTCAAGAAATGCTGTGTTCAATAAATTTCGAATCCCTCCTGAACGGAATTTTCATGCGAGCGAAGCGAGCCTGTTTGTCTCAGCTGACACTGGCAGAGGTTTTACAGGCAAGCGAAGCGAGCCTGTTTGACTCACTTACACTGCCGATACTGGCGGGGTCCAAGGGGCGGAGCTCCCTGACTAGGCGGAGAAGGCGAGCGGAGCGAGCCTGCCGGCTAGTATAATTTCATATTCTGCATACATCGTATGTTCTATGTATTTTTCACCACTTACAACAGTTTTATAGTCTGTCCAAGCAGAGAAGACCCTCAAGCAAGATGAGAAAATGACTCCAGTTCGGTCAATATTGGTTCAAAAAATATTGATTTGGTCTCAAATAATAGATTAGAAAGTTTGCTACCAAATCAATCATTTTTGAACCAATATTGACTGAGCTGAAGTCATTTACTCATCTTGCCAGAGGGCCTTCTTTGCTTGGATAAATCATATATTTCGCATGAAGCAATCCTTGTGAAAATGTTTCCAATCATACTTTCTGCCTCTACCACAAGCCACATAATAAGAGGCACACTTCTGTGATGATGATAACCCAATCAATAATGATAAAAATGATAATGATCAATGTTGGTGGCACACTCCATCTATGATTGACTAATCAATTGAATCAATGATTGCTCAGTAATCATTAGAAGGCAGAATCAATGTCATGATCATCAGATAGATATCAATGATACTCGGATATCGATAGTAATGGGGGTTCTCATAGGTATAGTCTGTACAAGCAAAGAAGAGCCTCTGGCAAGATGAGAAAATCACTCCAGCTCGGTCAATATTGGTTCAAAAATTATTGGTTTGTTTTCAATTGTAAAAAACATTCTGATCTACAATTTGAGATCAAATCAACAATTTTTGAACCAATATTGACCGAGCTGGAGTCATTTTCTCATCTTGCCAGAGGCTCTTCTTTGCTTCGCCAGACTATCAGTGATTACTCGTGTATCGATGATAATGGGGGTTCTCATAGGTAGATCTTATGTGATATGATAATCTAGATGAAGGTATGTGGGTTTCTGATATCTAATATAGTGATAGTATCCATGGGATAATTGGTGTGGTTTTACTTTTATAAGTTGATAATGCGAGTTGAAATTTCCCGAGATTGAAATCTCTCCATCAACTCAAGGCACAATTTCCAAGCGGCAGCTCGAGCAGCGCGGCTCAAGCTGCTGCGGCTTGAATTGCGCTGCAGGAGCTGCCCGACTCTAGCTGCGCTGCTCTAGCCATCACAACTTTATTCACATATTACGGATGTTAACTATTTTATTACGGCTACTGATGTATAATCTATATCTATAAAAGCGAAATGGCACTGACTGACTGACTGACTGACTGATTCATTCATTCATCACCAGAACTAAAAATCCACTGAACCGAATGCGATCAAATTTGGCAGGCATGTTCAGTTGGACGTTCAGACGCGCGCTAAGAACGGATTTTAGGAACTTTTCACGTATACGCCCAATATTTATGTTCTTCTATAGTTTTTCGGCGCTTTCTCAATTTTTTCGAGAACCAATCGGTAGAAAATGTTGATATTTGGTAGGTAGGTTCAGATAAGGTCTAGAAATGTTGTGTTAAGATATTTTTGAATTCCTTTCAAGATTACGCCAGTAATCAGATTTTCGTAATTGTAGATGTATTGCGGGTTGCATATCTTCCGCCTTGATACGACCAATCCTTACTGTAAATTCAATAGTTCAGCGAGATTATAGATGAACTAATTTGGAAGATATTGAATAAAGTTTTAAACTATGTCCAATATACTTCCCAAGGTTACGCCTAATATTAGATTATTAATATTAATATCATTTTTCATTGGATTTTGTCCGTTGATGGCTCAAATTGTAGGGCATAATAAGTTTATTATACACATCAATGTTCAAAACGATCAAATTATTGGTCGATTTGTAGTGATTTTTCAAAATTTTCATCCCCTGATTTCACCCCCTTCCCTTGGACCAATTTGGCTGGTTAACGAACTTGACCGAGATATTAACACTAATGATTTTTGTGCAAAATTTGGTCGCTCTCCGACAAGCCCTTCGGGAGTTATCGTGTTAACAAGAAACTGTACATATATAAATATATATATATATAGAGATATATGAATTTGAACGGACATCAGATTCGTGTTCTAGGGGCTCGGAAACGTGTAAAAAATATATCACATCATAAATTTTCGATTGTCAGGGCAAGACCAATAGTGCATTTTCCGAATGAAATGCACTAGAATAGGTCAATATAGAAGAGATGGGAAAGTAGAAAAAAGTTACTTCACCCTCCCAGGTCAAAATTGAGGCGGTTATTTCAATCTATTCCCTTTTACTCTATCTCTCTTTTTTCCTCCTCTCTCACACATTCTCTTTCTGTCTCCTTTTTTCATTTTTTACTCGAACCCAATTTGTAATTCAGTTCTATTCAAATGATCCTCTCATGTACATCTTGCCTACCATGCCTTTATAATCTTGTCGAGCAAAGAAGACATTCTGGCAAGATGGGAAAATGACTCCAGGTCGGTCAATATTTGTTCAAAAATGATAAATTTGGTCTGATACTGTAGAAAACATTCTGCTCTACAATTTGAGACCAAATTGATAATTTTTGAACCAATATTGATTGAGCTGGAGTAACTTTCCCATCTTGCCAGAATGTCTTCTAAGCTCGACTGGACTACACATAATGGATTGTTACTCTTGTAGAGATATCTTAACATGCTTCACCTTACATGGTTAACCGGTGCAAGATCTT
>CM029559.1:4363276-4370776 GCA_017141385.1 Sogatella furcifera | reverse complement strand
TTTGCAGGCGAGCGAAGCGAGCCTGTTTGTCTCACCTGACACTGACAGAGGTTTTGCAGGCGAGCGAAGCGAGCCTGTTTGACTCACTTACACTGCCTTTACTGTCGGGGGTCCAGGGGGCGGAGCCCCCTGGCTAGGCGGAGAAGGCGAGCGAAGCGAGCCTGCCGGCTAGTTTAAACATATTTACTATCGTCCTATACCTCACAATTGGAGTGAATTACTATTTGAAATATAGCCTAGTACGTAAAATACGTAAATTTGATATAGCCTACACAGTTTAAGTTCATAAAATTGATAGAACATATAGTTCATAAATTGATTTATGACATAACAGGTGTGTCAATTAGACCATTAATATTAAACTTGATTGTTTTTAGAAAGGTCATTGAAATTTTATTGACTCCATGCACGCTAAATTACTCAATCCCAAAACCTTGATAAATAATTTGTGTCAAAAAGCTCAATAACAATGAGTAGATTGGTTCGAGTTTCGTGAGATTGATAACAAGCCCGAAATAGAATAACATAGAAAAATATATATAGTTTTTAGGAATAAAGTTTAATCATCCAAGCTTAAAAGTTCAAGCTGGAATCAAGTTTAATCATCCAAGCTTAGAAGTTCAAGCTGGAATAAAGTTTAATCATCCAAGCTTAAAAGTTCAAGCTGGAATCAAGTTTGATTCAAGCTTGAAACAAGCTGGACTGTAGCTGGAACATTCAAGGTTGATTTTAAGAATGAAAATTCCAGTTTGTTACAATAATATTTCCTTTTTGCCTAGGGCTATTTATCAAAATGTATTTTATTTGATAAGATTTGAAACTTAATACCTTTAAATGATTTTAATTCCAACATGACATGTTTCAACATGAGTTATTGGAAGTGTTGAAACATGTCAATCATGTTGAAATGAAAAATCGTTAAATGGTACTGATATTTATGTTTCATTAAATAAATATACAACAATATTGTGTTATAAGATACCTTAATGTAATATTATATTATAATAGTGCTTGTTTTATCTTAACTATAGTGCTAGTTATTATGCTTATAGTGCTAATTTTATCGATGTTGGAATATTGTTAAATAATCTAACTTCAAAATGTTTGATTTAGTTAAAATATTTAAATATTTAGCAAAGTTTATCAATCGATCTCTTCTATTAGACCGACATGTATCAACTTCAGGCTATTTCTTGATCCAAATAAAGTCTGTTCAAGCAAAGAAGACTCTCTGGCAAGATGAGAAAATGACTCCAGCTTGGTCAATATTTATTCAAGAATTTTAAATGTGGTCTTAAAGTAGATCAAATTGTTTCCTACAATTTGAGATCAAATTGATAATTTTTGAACCAATATTGATCGAGCTGGAGTCATTTTCCCATCTTGTCAGAGGGTCTTCTTTGATTGGTCAGTCTATATCTGAATGCTCTCAAAATGTTCAATTATTGAGAAATCGAAACAGCTTATTTCCAATATGGCGACAATCCTCGAGCGTTGAAAATGTCTCGTATCAACAAGCTTCCTTCCTGTATCAATTTGAACTCTGTATCACTACTGCGTATCAAAAATCCACCGTGTGAAGAGGTCTCAATATCGAATATATCTTGAAAATTATTTTCTATGGATTAAAATGTTCAAATATTTATAGTCTGTCCAAGCAAAGAAGACATTCTGGTAACAAAGGATAATTGGAAAATAAATCAAGCTCAGTTAAGATTGATTAAAAAATCATATATTTCATCTTAAATTGCAGAAAACAATTTGCACTAAAATTTGAGACCAAATTTATAATTTTTGAACAAATATTAAGCTAAATTAATTTTCCCATCTTGTTAGAATGTCTTCTTTGCTTGGACAGCCTATAGCAAAATTCATCAATCTCTGGGTGATTCTTAACCTGTACTCTGGACTTGAAGAGTTGAATGGAACATATCAGACGCCACACTTTAAACAGGTGAAATAACACACTTTAAACAGGAGATTCACCTGTATTACATGAGTTATAGATTTCCAATACTGGAGTTTCAATTAAAAGAGAGAATACAAAAATAAACCGATACTTTATAGTACTTCTTTTCTTCTAGGGCTTCTGTATTTTTTTGAAACTTCAAATATGATTAAAATCACCCTATAAAAATATTTTTTTGTCTGTGAAATAAAAAAATATTTTTAAAGGGTACTCTGATTTTAACGATACTTTATAGTCTATCCAAGCAAAGTAAACATTCTGGCAAGATGGGAAAATGACTCTTGCTCGATCAATATTGGTTCAAAAATTGTAAACTTCATTTCAAATTGTAGATCAAAATGTTACTTACAATTTGAGACAATAATTGGTTATTTGGTCTCAATCATAGGAAGCATTCTGATCTACAATTTGAGACCAAATCACTAATTTTTGAAACAATATTGGCCGAGCTGGAGTCTCATCTTAACAAGTATATCTTACATCTTGAAAACATCTTGCCAGAGTGTTTTCTTTGCTTGGACAGGTTATAGTAGAACAGCTACTAACAGCAACTAGCGCTCTAGGAGAACAAAATGGCAGGCAATAGAAAAAATGAAAATCTTTTCAGAGCAATTTGTCGAGATGGTTGGTTATGATGACGAAGCAGAAGTAGAAGAGGTAGAAGAAGAAGAAGAAGAAGAAGAAGAAGAAGAAGAAGAAGAAAGAAGAAGAAGAAGGAAGGAGGAGGAGAAGGATAAAAAGATGAAAGGTTGACCTCCACTTGACCCCCTATCTTCCTTAAAGCCATTCTTTTTTGCTCCACTATATTGTATCTTCAACCAGGTATTATTATAATCATTATCCTTCCGTTCTTCATTTCTTGTTGTCTTCTTTTTCTTATTTTTCTTCCTCTTCTACTTCTTCCAGCATTCTCTCCAGGGCAAACATCTGTCCATCTTCTATCTGACAATCTAAAGAGAGAGAACGTGTAGAGGAAGAGTAAAAAGTATGAAGAGAAGAAAGAGAAGAAGGAGGAGAAGAAGAAGAAGAAGAAGAAGAAGAAGAAGAAGAAGAAGAAGAAGAAGAAGAAGAAGAAGAAGAAGAAGAAGAAGTAGAAGAATAAGAAATAGAAGAAGAAAAAGAAGTAGGCGTGAGGAAGAAATAGATGATCTCTATACAGTGCGAGGCCTTAGGCTACTGGAATATTGTCTACCGTTTAGGTGCATTTTTTTCTTTTAGCTATTCTTTTTCAACTGTTTCTTGTACCCTACACTTCCATTGTATAAAACTGTGTTTTGAACTGTATAGCTTCTATACATACTTCAAACTACTTCTATTTTATGTCGTATTCTCGCTTAAACCCTAAATTTCTTCCAAGACATGTAAGACTCATTACTTCTTTTCTGGATGTAAAGATCGGGATAGCGGTCAATTTTTCTACAAGAAATTACGTCTCAGATGATACATTAATAGCTTCTCCTTCATCTTCTTCTTCTTTTTCAAGAAAATTCGTTAAATGTTTTTGGTTTCCTTGTGCGCTCCAAAATCTGATGTCAATTGGAATTTTCATTTAGCTATGCCTTGATGATGTTTCTGAAATCAGAAGAGACAATTGATGCTCTCAATCAGTTGTTACATAATGTACAAGTGTACAAGAGACAGACGAAACCGCCCAACTTTTTGCGTCTGCTAAGAAAAGGAAGAAGAAAAAACTGGGTTGAGGAAAAAAATAACAAAGGTAGAATAGAAAATATGAGGAAGGAGAAGAAGAGGAGAAATAAGAAAAAAGAAAGAATAAGAAAAAAGAAGATTGTACAGGGGCAGGAGAACAGATGTAACAGCACACACTGTGTTTGCCTCAGGCGTTCCATTGTTTTCTGGCCTTAAATTGTTCAATGATAATACACCGGACTTACTTTGCTAGACTTGGCCAAAGCGTTTGACCGCATCTCGACGAGACTGGAGCAAAACTATTTCCATCTCCTTCTTTTGCTGCTTGCAAATTACCCTGTTTTCTCGACCTTTTTATTACCTTCAATTTTTACTCCTCTGGTTCAACCGTGGATCATTTTGACCGACATCAACACCTCAAGTTACACAGGGCTGTGCTCTTGGTCCACCACTTTTTTCAATATATCTTCCGAAAATTTTCCATTCTATATATCCGTGCATAGTCTTGTCCTCTCTCTCTCACCTTGTTCTTTTTCCCCACTCTAACTATTTCTTCTTCTTCTTCTTCTTCTTCTTCTTCTTCTTCTTCTTCTTCTTCTTCTTCTTCTTCTTCTTCTTCTTCCACTTTTTTTCATCATGTAATGCTAGTTACGCCTCTCAATTCACCACTGTTTTACATTAATTTTTCTACTCTATTGTTCCAAAGAAAAAGCGCTACCACACCTCATGATTTTCAGTTTTTTATGAGCATACATTCTCCTTCTTACTACTGCCTAATTTTATTGGTCCACAACCAAGGTGGTCTGCCCTAGAGGAATAGTTCATGGGAGTTCAATTTCTATTAATTTCGGGAAGTTACAGATCGGATCTGCATACGTTCTTGTCTATTATTTGTATTTTATCTTCAGGTGGGCTACTCCAGAGTTTTTGAAATAAATACCTTTTTACAGGGCGGATTTCTGATACGCAGTAGTGATACATAGTCCAAAATTGATACAGGAAGGAAGCTCGTTGATACGAAACATTTGCAATGCTGCAAACAGGTGAAGTGCCTGTATCTATTACTAATTTTCAACTTGATTCTCTTATGAGCGATAGTTATGAAATGAAAGGAAAGTGAGAAGACGAACAATAAGAGGAAATGGGAAAACAAAGAAGAAGAAGACGTCGAAAAGGAGGGTAAAGGAGGAAGAGAAAAAGAAGAATAAGAAAAGAAGAACAACAAAAAGGTGTGAAGAGAAGAAGGGGAGATGATGAATGATTAGAAGAAGAATAAGGAGGAGAGAAAGAAGAAGAAGGAGAGGAGGGTAAAGAAGAATGAGAAAAAGAAGAACGAGAAAAAGAAGAACAACGAAAAGTTGTGGAGGAGAAGAAGGGAGATATGATGAATGAGTAGAAGAAGGATAAGGATGAGAAAAATATAAAATAAGAAAAAGGGAAAGTAGAAGAAAAAAAGAAGAAGAAAAATAAGATAAAGAAGAACAAGAGGAAGAAGAGGCAAAAAATTCTGGTAGAAAGGCAAAATTTTGGAATCAGAGGGAAAAACTTGAAATGAGAAATTCAGTAATTGGACAATAAAGAGAAGATAAATAAGGAAGAAGAGACTAGAAAAGGAGAAGAAGCACTTGTATAAAGAACCAGAAGAAAGAGCAAACCATAAAAATTAGCGAGAAGAGAGGAACGAAATTTACAAGAAAATCAGCGCAAAACGTGAGAAATACTATTATGATGATGTTGCATGGAAAGCAGAAACACAAGGAAGGAGAAGAATTGTAAAAAGATTCAAGAATTTGATGAGAACGGAAAAGAATGTGAATGGGTAGATGACGAGGAAGATGAAGATGTAGAGGAAACAAAGTTAAAGATGGAGTTCATTATAGATGAAAGTCGATAATTAAAATACAGGTTGTTTCAGGAGGAATGTGCAATACTTCTCAGGCTTATTCCTCACACCAATAAGGGTTATAACTGGATAAGGATTCATAAAATTGTATTTTTTATCAATGGAAGTTAAAGAGATTCGGATTCTCAAGAAAAAGTTAAGTGGCGGCGATTGTGTAAATCTTACCCAAATCTCAGAAATGGCGATCAAAAATCGCTACTAAATGCAAATTTATCACTTGTACTACGTTTTGTCAATTTTGCGAGATTTGATCGCCATTTATGAGATTTGGGTGAGATTTACACAATCGCCGCTATTTATCTTTTTCTTTAGAATCCGACTCTCTTCAACTTCCATTAATAAAAAATACAATTTTATGATTCCTTATCCAGTTATAACCTTTATTGTTGAAAAATGGCGTTTTCTAGCATATTTTCTAAGTATCTCAATAACCGTTGAAGTTACAAACTTGGAACTGGTTTCATTGAATTCCTCAGTTAATTTTACATAGGAATTTATTATTCTAGAACCTCACGAAAGCCTCTAAAACATTAGAAAAATTAATATATTTTGAAAAATCTCAATTTTCCGCCATTGTTATCTCGGTAACAAAGCGTTTTTGGGGGTTGGTCCCATGAAACTTTTTTGTCTACTTGGTGTAAGGAATCAGCCTGAGAAGTATTGCACATTCCTCCTGAAACACCCTGTATTGTCGATATAGAAGCTTAAGTAAGCTATATAATTCTCAAGAAGCTTTATAAGAAACTCGGAGATTATTATGAAGGAGAAAAAGAAAAGTAGAGAAGATGATGAAGAAGAAGAGGAAGAGGTAGAGGAAGAAGAAATGATGAAGGAAGTAGCTACTAGTGAAAATTCAGTGGCTTAACGAACAGAAAATACTATTCAACAGAGCATGAATTGAATGGGATAGCACACGACGTTTTGACTATAGTATGACACAGTATAGTAAACAGATATACCCCACATTAGCATTGTATCAGAAAGGTACCACTATTAATTAGTAATAATTAGTTACGCTGTAAATATACTGCTTCCATGCTGTATGGACACGATTCGGAAAAAGGTAGGGTAGGAGGAGAAGAGGTAGGAGGAGGAGGAGAAGAAGAAGAAGAAGAAGAAGAAGAAGAAGAAGAAGAAGAAGAAGAAGAAGAAGAAGAAGAAGAAGAAGAAGAAGAAGAAGAAGAAGAAGAAGAAAGAAGGAAGAAGGAGAAGAAGGAAAGAAGAAGGAAGAAGAAGAAGAAGAAGAAGAAGAAGAAAGAGAAGAAGAAGAAGAAGAAGAAGAAGAAGAAGAAGAAGAAGAAGAAGGAAGAAGAAAGAAGAAGAAGAGGAGGAAATGAGAAGAAAGAGGAAGAAGAAGAAGAAGAAGAAGAAGAGAAGAAGAAGAAGAAGTAGAAGAAGGATAAGGAGAAGAAGAAGAAGAGAAGAAGAAGAAGAAGAAGAAGAAGAAGAAGAAGAAGAAGAAGAAGAAGAAGAAGAAGAAGAAGAAGAAGAAGAAGAAGAAGAAGAAGAAGAAGAAGAGAAACGAAGGTGAAGAAGAAGAAGAAGAAGAAGGAGAAGAAGAAGAAGAAGAAGAAGAAGAAGAAGAAGAAGAAGAAGAAGAAGAAGAAGAAGAAGAAGAAGAAGAAGAAGAAGAAGAAGAAGAAGAAGAAAGAGAAGAAATGAAAAGGAGAAGAAGGGGAAAGGGAAGAAGAAAAGGAAGAAGAAGAAGGAAAAGAAGAAGAGAAGAGAAGAAGAAGAAGGTAAAGAAGAAGAAGAAGAAAGAAGAAGAAGAAGAAGAAGAAGAAGAAGAAGAAGAAGAAGAAGGAAGAAGAAGAAGAAAAAGAATTTGAACAAGAAGAAGAAGAAAATGAAACGAACAAACTAATCACCTGTTTCAGAATAAAACACAAAAACAAACAATAAAACAGATAATAAATAGAAGACAGTCATGGGAGTCCCTCAAGGATTTGCTCTAAGCCCACTACTAATAAAACTACAA